>CM040404.1:41273651-41441151 GCA_022702515.1 Ilyophis sp. 1 JC-2022
AATAAAAACTGGACAAACACTCCCTCCCACATCCATAACCTGCCCGCTCCCCCAAACACACAAAAAGCACACACAGTCACTTCTATAATTATATCTCTTTCAAAATACCAATTAGCACAGATCAAGACTCACTGACAAAAGACTCATCCACTGTGAACAAAAAAATTCAAACAATATAATGACTGCCAGTGACTGTCTGTCTCAACTGAACATTGTTAAGGGCGATGATGACACTGCGCCTCAGGACAAGGTGTGTGTGTGTGCGCGTGTGTGTGTGTGTGTGTGCGTGTGTGTGTATGTGTGTGTGTGTGTTGAGGGGGAGTTAAGTGAAATGACAGTCATACGTGTGAAGAAGCCCTACAGGACTCTCTCAGGAGGCAGGTCCCACCTGCTCTGGGCCTAACCAGCGCCATGGCGTGCCACGTTCCACAGCTCACCGCACACACCTCCCGGTCCCCCAACGCCACCCTCGCTGGGCTCCACACCCGCTGGGAATCTGGCCGTCCCGCGTCCATCACGCGGCAGTTCCTGCCCCACATGAAGAGCTCCCCGTCCGCTGGGGAAAGAGGGCACGCGATACATCACGTCTGTCAGGGTCAAGGGTCGGATGACAGCACCTGGCTCTCAACAACAGGGCAGGAGGGTGACGTTCGTCATTACCTTCCCCTTCTCCGCCAGCAGGTAGACGGCGCTTTTTCTTCTTCTTATTATTTTATTTACTCAGTCACACCAGTAAATACAACACACCTGACTAACACTGTACACATAATTAGGACCACGGGAAAAAAAGACTGACACTATTCGCTTTTTTCTTTGTGTGCGCAAAATCCAAAACTGCATTTAAATCTCAATAGCATTTAAAACTCGTACTCAATTTTTCCAGCTGTTGATTTTTTTTCTCATGTAAAATCCGCCTGCATTTAAATGACAAAATAAAAGGCGGACAAAAAACCTTTTTCTGCCGATGTATAAACAAGTATATAAACATTACAAACGTATAAAAAATGTCCCCTTGTTAATAATGTCCCGCCTCTTCAGAGAAATTGAGAGACTCTCAGCAGAGGCCGAGCGTGATTCAGAGGGGTGTTGTAACGCGGTGCCCCGTGTGAGAGCAGCTAACAGAAACGGCCTTTTTATCATCGCGTCCTGCTTCTCCTCTAGTGCGGTGGCCCTGTGACTCGGGTTTCTGTTTGAACGGCGGGGGCTTTAAAAACATGTTTGCTGGGAGGGTCACACAAGAATAACACAAGTCTGGGGGCTGGAAGGGTCACAGCCGGCAGTAGCCGGAGGGGGGGAAGCCATCTTATTTTATTTTCAATTTAAAACAGATTAAGTTGCTGGTGAACATTAGTACATTGATAATTTCCTCTGAATTAAAAAAAGACACATTGACCCTAATTAGAACCATTTTACCGGAACTGTCAATTATCCTGTGTCAGAGTGGCTAATTCAGAACAGAAATCTCTTAATTAGACACATCTCTGATTTCGGCTCTAGCCAAGAGGAAGGCGAGCGTCTCTGCATTCGCTTATCAAACACTTCACCGACGTCTGCCTATTCTAATGTGGCTCTAATAAATTTATATTTACTGCCTATATTGAGGACATTTAAATTATGGTGTACAATAAACCTGGCACACACATTTCAAAACCTCTTTCAGGGAATGTAAAAGCAATATAGTAAGCAATTTTCCAAAGTGGATTACAAATTTCACATCTAGGTTTTATAGCACATTATGATAACTTAACCACATCTAAATGTTCTGCATAAAGAGGAAATATGCACTGCTTAATATGCTATTTTTCATATTTAAGAAGCATTTTACAAACGCTGCCAAGGAACAGAGCTCGGTGGTTTGTATTGTCGGGAGTCAATAAGCTTTATGAGGTTGATTTTAATTATCGAAAGACACGGCGGTCCTTCTGCGTAAATCTTGTTTATGCATCAATGCGAGCCTGCGTGCATATGAAACATGCTGCCGGGCTTTTCTGCATCTTACGGGGTGGGACTGGTCAAGAAAACCTGGTCAAGAAGACCCCTGAATTGAAACAAAACATCCAACTTCCTGGGACCAAAACAACATCAAAAAGAGCGAGAACAGTAAACGGGAGGCTTGTCTCGCCACCCTCTGTGTTGGTACGGCGTGAGCTGTGAGATCACTTTGGGTTAGATGAAAGGACTCGAATCCGTCGCGCAAGTGTAAAACACAGCGGTGGAGGCCTACAGGAGGACAGCCTGAATCTGGGCCAAAACAGTCTGAAGTACTGAAAAAAGCATCGCCATATATTTACTGCTTTCAGATGTTGCTACGTATACAGTGTGTATATGTGCTGTTGTGAAATACATTTCTGATTATATTCTTTAAAATGTGCGCATATTCTCACAGCACGCTGCTATATGTGCCTTTTCCATAAGGGTAGTTCTCCCTGAAAATGTATCACTCCCCATACTGCTGTCGAACAGGCTATGCTAAGACAACGGGGAGCGGGGATGTCACTTTGAAAGGACGACCTTGTTGGCGCTGGAGATTTGTCCGGGAGTATCTGTAATTTAGGAAGTGGTGATGGCAGGATCAGGTAAGAGAGAGAGAGAGAGAGAGAGGAGAGAGGGGGAAAGAGAGAGAGAGAAGGAGCCGTTGAGGAATTACACGTCCACCTCCGCTCTACCCATCACCGCACTCTTTCCTTTTTTTTTCTCTCTCCATGCAGAGAGATTTATCGGGATTTTTTTTTTTTAAATGGTAGGGATTATGTTTTCTCTGAGAATAGTCATCTATTAAAGGTCAGATCAATCGTGTACTAAGCATGTTTTATAAGCAATCCATAAAAAGCTTGTTTTAAATAATAACATTTTATGGATCACCTAAAAACATAACCATAGCAGAGGGAAAATTCAATGCACCGAGAATTCAAATACTCAAAACCAATACTGTTCAGTTAATGAAGCAATGGCATTTGCTCACAGTGCAATGCAGGCTGTCTCTCCCATACAAGACTGCATGTAATTATTCACATACCATACGATGCACTGGTGATCCTGGGGAAATAAAAAAACAAAAAAGCATTCAATCCTCGAGGCTTGATGACAGCTATGTGGTTCAAAATGTTTCAATTGTGAAGCAGCCCTGATTTCTAAGTGGGAAAGTTACGCTTTCGAGTGCCCTTTTGTGAGGATTTAAGTACCCAACCAGGAACAGATGTGATCAAACCCATTATGGCGTCGGTGTAAAATGTAACATTCTTCCACAGCGTTAATCGGCATCAGTGATCCGCGGCCTTCGGCTTTTCATCCCGGCTCTCATTCTGATTATTTAATCGCTGCCTTTGATTGGATGGGACCTTGACTCACCTGCTGTTGGAGATGTCACTCATTGGCTGGACCAATAAGAAGTCCAAACCCCTTTGTGGACACCAGTGCTTTGCTGTACGGCACACCTCTGACGCCTCGCTACAGCTGGTGCTCTGATGCTCAAAATCAAATCTACCGCATGAAATATGCAATGGGAAAATAAAGCAGCGCTATCAGAGAGAGAGGCCGGTTTGAGCCGGTTTGATGCTGAACTCTGGAGGTTGATGGTGTCCACTGGGGGGGGGGGTTGGGGGGTGGGGACTGACCTGTGAGGGCGGCGCTGTAGCTGTCGCCTGCGTCGATCTGCATGACTCCTGGGAGGAAGACTCGGGACTGGAGAAGGCTGGGGGCTGAGAGGAAGACCATGTTCTGCCCCTGTCCCAGCTGACCCTGCAAACACACAGCATACAGTATATACAAATGTGTGCAAGCACACACACACGCTCACTCATATGTACACGCACATGCATAAACACACACACACTCATACACACATAAACACATGCACACATGCATAAACACTCACACACGCATACAAGCACACAAAAACACACGCACACACATACACATGCATAAACATACAAACACACAAACATGCATGCACACACATGCATACACATACTCACGCATACACATAAAAACACACAAACATACATGCGCCCACACACACACACACGTGTGTACTCACATGTACACAGACACACACACACAGACTCAAATTACACGTGTCTTCCTTCTTCCCAAGCAAACACTATCATCATCCATGAACATTATGGATTCCCACGACGACGGCTTTGTTTCACTCGTTCATATTTCAGTCAGGGCGCCTCTCCAGTGCTTCACTGTTCAGTAATATCACCACACTCTCCCCATGCATCTCTCACAAACACGCTTTCTAATGCATTCCAATTGATTAGACTGCAGAGAGTCAGGCACTTTGTCTCCTGGTTTGACAATGATTACACACAGCATGCCTGGCAGGCAGCTCTGACAGCTAGCTGCTAGCTTCCCCTCTCCGGCTGCTCTCCTCTCTGGCTTCCCCTCTAAGCGGACCTATTTATCACGCCACAATTCCGCAAAGATCCACGCGCAAAGCAAGCCTCGAGAACGTTTTAAAATATGCGCCGCGCTTCTAAACGGCAGCGCGTGACACGCCGGCCTGGCAGCCTGCCTGGTTTCTACTTAAAGGATTGTCATTTGGGGAAAAATAAATTTCTCTAACTAGAGAAAAGTCAAGTTTTCATTGTATTTACCACAATCAAACTGATGAGGCTGACAATTTAATGTCTCGTCACTTAGGCTATCAGTTGGTTAATCAAAATACCCCCCGGTCCCCCCCAACCTCCCCACGCCCCCCCCACCCGTGCTCTGTCAATCATAAATGCGTCTGTGGCTGGCGTGTTTTTACACTCTGTATCTGGGCTTTCTCTTACACTGCAGGAATTCCCAATGCAGAGTGAGGCCTCTCCTGGGAAACCTGCCTCACAACTGCTTTGGATCCTTGAAAGACCTGCCAGTGTTTTATAACAATATGATTATCAGGCTGGATATTAGGTCACATGTTGCAGACAGGTGTGTGTGTGTGTACGTAATGTGTGTAAATGTTTGGTGTGTGTGTGCGTGTGTGTGTTTCTGTCTCTGTGTGTGCGCACGTATGTGTGTGCGTGTGTGTGTGTGTGTGAGTGTGCGTGCGCGTGTGTGTGTGTCCTGTGGATCGATGGAGCTGTTGGGAGTGTCGATTCAGATCCTGTTTTTAATGAGCAGTGAAACGCATCACGCTGAATGAATAATACCAGCGGCGGCGATCCTGGGCAGCAGTCCAGCATGATCACGCCAGCCATAGCCGAGCTCTAATCGATGCCTGGGAACGCTCCAAATAAGTCATTACATCGCCGGTCCCGGGCGCTTTAGCCACAAAATGGGAACATATTGAATTGTGCATATCAACAGGTCTCGGGGTGTAAATGTCCCGGCGCGGCTAATTCGGACCGCTGAGGTCAGACAAAACTGGACTCAGATAGATGGCCGGTTGGAGCAGCGTTCAGATCGCAGCTTAGTGTCTTTTTTGGTTTATTAATTAACTGCCGGACATGCATGCTGAGTGGCACCCATTGATTTCCTTAAACAATAATTGATCTGTTGCTTCGCTAATCATATTGTTGGTACAGGGTCATTAATATGGATGTTGTCCAAGAAAGAACCTGGCAAAACAAACTTCTGCTTTCGGGTCTGGCGTTCATTATCTTCAAACTCTTCTGTCAACGCCTTTGTTATTAAATGGCAGATATTTGGCTTGGGTTAAAGCCAGCGGCTTTTCGTTTCTACTACTGCAGGCTTTCTCCTGCTCCGCAGACAGAGCTGTATAAAGCAAGGTCGTGCACGGTCTCTGAGCTCCCGCTGCTGTGCTGGGCTGTCTAGTGCATCTGTAAAATTCTTCCCCCCTGCTGTGACCAAAAACAGCTGGTTCCAGGTGCTGCTAGCATGTGGTGGGGCAACACCTGACAGCGTGAATTCAGATGAACTGCCATGGTAAAATCAAACACGCACACGCACACAAGACACAGATACACATACACACACACAAGCACACACATAAGCACAGACACACACACACACACACCCACACATACTCACCCAAAAAAACAGACACAAGAGCACATACACACACAGACACACACACACACACACACACACAAGCACAGACACACACCCACACACGTGTACACACACACACACACACACATACTCACCCAAAAAAACAGACACAAGAGCACATACACACACAGACACACACACACACACAAGCACAGACACACACCCACACACGTGTACACATATACAGACAGGCATGCACACACACACACACACACACACACAGTCTGGAACACGCCCTGCACGAAGGGATACTTGTTTCCAGGCGGTCAATATTTAGCGGACATTACGGGGGCCAGGGTCTGCAGTAACTGCAGTGAAAGTGAGTGAAATGCGAGCATGAGCGCTGTCCAGATTGAGTGCAGTGGGTAATGAAGGGTCATTATTCTCTGTTTAAGAGGTCAGTGGAAGGTGAAGTAGTCTACCCTGTAATTTGGACAGAGACGCAGTGTCATAATAAAACAGATTCAACAATGAAAAGGCCTCGCGCGCAGAGTGGAAACGAAAATATCATTTCCAAGCTGAAATATCAATTAGGGGCCTTTTATCCTTTTTGTAAAATCACAATTTCAACTATAAAGGGTTAACCTCTGATGGGGGTATGACTTCTGATGAAGGAACCTACCTGTACCACACTGTTGCTCACTAATCTCACTGTTAGATCCTTTTGTACAAGGTGAATCACCTTGCATTTCACTACCTATCACTGGGCATATTAAACCTATTAGGCAATCAGAATTCATGATTCATTATCATGAGATCATTTTTAAATGCAATTCAAACTGGGGGAAAAAATCACCTTTAGATTCTATTTCACGGCTACTTTGGCATTGCCATTGCTACGACTCTCTCGTCACATCCCACCTGGCGTTCTCCAGTCATCAAACATATATTATAATATTATAATTTTACACTTAATTTACTATATTTTTTGTATTTTGGCTAACTACGCTGAGTACAACCTGGAACAGTGTATTTGCTAGTTCATATGTTCCATATTTGGGGGGTTTTCAGGTTTTATTCAGCACAGTTAGCCAGTTGACAACGTGCGAGGAATGGTTTCCTGGTTCTCAGTGGGACTTTAAGCTAGGTATGCTCCTTCTCCCTTCCTGCTTACAACATGGAACTAAAACCACTCACGTCGTGCCGTGACCTTACCATCAAACTGTGAATGTCAGGAACTGTTTCCTTTTTCATCACGTACACAACATAATTTCTTTTATTTCAATTTCCTAAAGCTTCAAACAGAAGCGCCAACAAATCCTGGCAGAGATTGGCACTCTTTGCAGAAAGCTACTGGTACATGCAATGACTAAAGAAATATTAGAGGCATTGTGGAATTTCCCATGATTCCGAGGGCTTCAGTACAGGCTATTACATTGCTATAACCCTTCTAGCCCCCAACATCATTTAAATTCCTCATAACTTCAGTCCTGTGTGCATTTTTGTTTTAACGGGAACAGAAGCAATATATTATATATTATATTGTTATCCTTATTGTTGCTCCAAGTAATATGTTTAGCACTTGCCTGGTTTACCTTGGCTTTTTTAACAAGTTTATGAGTTTTAAACCTTTACTTTTCAAGTTTTAGTGCCGCAGTGGATGCAGAGTGACCTTTGACCCCTGTACCAATGGAATTGCTTCAGAAACTTTTGGAAGGCAGTCTGACTTGGGGAGCGGTAGCGTTATCTTTCGAATGGGAGCCATTCGGCGACGGGTGTTGTTGTCGCGGGGCGTCGCGGCCGCGCCTCGCGCCTGATTGCGCGGCGAGGCTTTGATCAGGCGGCTCCGGTCACCGCGCACCCCAGGGCCCGCCCGCCTCCTTTTCCTGTCAGGCGGAACTGAGAAACAATCAATCATGTCGGTGGGCAGGAACGCGTGGCAGAGACACGCCACTGTACGCCAAATGACACTCTCACCAGCCAAGAAACGAGGGGAGAAGGAGAAAGAGAGAGAGGAAGAGAAAGAGAAAAAGGGAACGAGAGAGAGAAAAAGAGAAGAGATAAAGGGGAGATGGGGAGATGGAGAGAGCAAGAGAGGATGACGGAGAGCGAGGGAGACAGTGAGAGATATAGAGAGTAGAGAGAAAAGAGCGCGCGTGTGAGAGAGTGAAATGGAGGGACAGAGAGAAAGTGAGAGTTCGGCGGCTGAATAAGACAGCGAGGGCTGGGGCTCTATGAATATGCAATGACTCTCGTTAGCAACCAAAGCAGGGGAGAAGACTGACAGGCAAGGCCACGTCAACCGCTATAATAATTTATGTCAAGTAACCCCAACCCCAGCCATAGTAGTATGAGCCACCTACACAGCAGCTTTCTTTAGTGGCCCCACAAAGCCCCGTCTTCCTTGTCACATCATAAAAAAAAGAAACAGAACTTTTTTCCGGTCGGGTTTCAAATGTTCTGGAGTTTCAGCGCTGTGCTACTGCGCTGCAGGGGAAGAGGTACGGAGGGGGTTTAAAGAGATCTCCTCTTAAAGCCCTCTTCCGAAAGGGCTCCGTAACGACGCCGTTCTTTAAAGATCTCAGCAGAGACAAATAAAAAAAAAGGAGGACAGGCCGCTCTTCTCAGATAAAAGCCCTTATCGGGCAAAGACGGGGGACACGCAGCGAGCCGATTCATGGCACACAAAACCGCAAGAAGCAGAATCCTGGCTATTAAAGAGGATTTCCACAAGTCCGCAAAGAGCAGAAGAGTTAAAACAGACAAACAGCAGGTCCCATAAACGTGATTTATATCATTTAAAAAGATGTGCATTCTTGGCAAACTATGAAGGATATTGAGTCCTCAAAGAGACATAGGGACCCATGCCTACTCATAACCATTTTAATGTACAATGGAAAAAGGGGGGGTTTTTGGGGGGGGTTTCCTTTGACATTTTTGGCGACGCTTGTACTGGAAAAATGCTTGGCTCACCTCTTGCCCCATTCCCCAGGAATACACTTTCCCATCATCTGAAAGAGAGAGAGAGAAACAAAAAATAAACAGAAAGAAAACACTCGCACATGCACACGTGCACACACACACACACACACACACACACACATGCGCGCACACACTCACACACACAAACATAAAATTGTTGTGAATTCATTGTATCTCTCACACGCACGTACATACATACACGCACACACGCACAAACACACACTTGCGCATACTTGCACACACGCGATCGCACAGGCATCTTTGCAAATGTATCGCTTCACACATAAGCGCGGGCACGTGTCGCGCACTTGCCCGCGCGCGCACAAAACACGCGTGTACTTCAAGCGAAGTATCAAACATGAGATTCGCTGAAGAAGAAATGCTGCCCTGACAAAAGAGGCGAAAGCATCATACATCAAACACTTGTTACCTCTCAGGGTCACATGACCACAAACAAGTCAGTGATAAAAATCTCCAGGAAGATGAAACCAATTTGGTTCGCTTTAAAGACCATCAATCACCTCTGGTAAGCGCTCATATTATTAGTTCAAGCAAAGCTGCACTCTGCCATTTTATGGACACCATAAAGGAAGAAATGAGAGCAGGTGAATGAAAAGGCTTCTTAAGCCCTTTAACTACCAAAGGAATATATTTTGGCGTGGGGTGGGCAGGTCAAATGATGTCATGGACAGAGGAGCCAGTCAAAGGGCCAGACACGCCAACACCGCCCCCACTCCCCCCTTCCCCTGATTCCGTCACCATAGGAGACCAAACGCAAGCATGTGCAAATGCACATATTCACAGTCTCACACACACAAACACATGTACACGCAAGGTTTTCACTTCATATGAACCTTGTGAACCAGCTTGACCATTTAAAGACACTGTCAGCCAAATAAATACATTTCTTCAACATGTTTCAAAATGTAAATGAGAGCAGTTCTACACGTAACAATGTGCACATATTAAAATATATATTAGAGTGTGGGATGAGGTAACTATGATACAAGTAATATAAGTTCAGGGCATTCTAAAAATCACCAGCCATTTGCAACATTTTACCAGCCACATTACCTTTTACACAACCTGGGTGGTTACCTGCCAAAGTGGCTGCTAGAGTATAAAATCTTACTAGACACAATCAAAATTTTACCAGCATTTGGTTGGTGGAGGGTGTTCATTTCACACCCTGTAAGTATAAATTGGACTTCTACAAGCCAGTCACAATGCAGTGAACTGTGCTCATAAAAATCATATCATATCATAATGTTTTGC
The DNA here is from genome assembly GCA_022702515.1 of Ilyophis sp. 1 JC-2022. Lineage (NCBI taxonomy): Eukaryota > Metazoa > Chordata > Actinopteri > Anguilliformes > Synaphobranchidae > Ilyophis > Ilyophis sp. 1 JC-2022. The sequence goes on from CM040404.1 coordinate 41,283,852, forward strand.
TACTTGAATCCACTTTTGTTAAGTCTTTGATCAGGGGCTATACCTGGCCTTTACAGCATAACCCAATCTTTCTTCCTCCATGGTTTCAGGGACAAATTGTGGCACTTAGCTCATTATCACCATCAGCAAGAAAAGGGGTGTGTGTCAGGTTTTAGTCTGTGACCACATGGGAGCTTGTATACAGGGTGTAGCTAATGGCTTCCATCTTTGTCTGACAACTCAACCTTTAATTACACTCTTTTCTTGCAGTGTCAGGTTGCATTTCGCACACCCCGCAAGAGCGAGCGTTCCTGATTCCGCCAAATAGAGAGTTTAACCTGTCCGTCCCTGTTAATGAGCGCTTTGCATGTACTGTACTTTGTCAAAAGCTGTCATGTGAAAAGGCCGGATTGAATTTATTCAGCGGGGAGGCTTTCTCAGCTGAGCGGCAGCGAGAGCGGGCTATCCCGGCCGGCTCGCCTCTTCGCTAACGACCGAGCGTGTTGCACCAGAGGCCCTGAGGAGCAGACAGAAGTGTCTAGTTTAAGCAGGCCTCCACCTCAGTGTCTCTGCGCAAGCCAACATTTCAATCGGGAGAGTCTAATATGAGCGCTGAGACCGAGCTCGTCGGCCGCAGTAGTCCCAACGCAGGTTAAGGATTTATTTTTAATTCAGAGGCTGGATGGGGGGATGACCCGATGCACGGCGCACACGCGAGTCCGCCAGAGCTTGGATTCACGGTGCCATAATTATAATTACATGCACAGGATGTGTCAGCAATTTTTTTTTACTAAATTAAAGCAAAAGTTTACATATGCTGTGAACGTTTTTTGACAAAAAAAGTTGTAAGTAACAAGCCTTTCATACTTCATAACTATGCGCAATGAATGAAAGCGAACGTAAAATCCCTGACAGCACCAGGAAGAGTTTTCTCCTTGCGCTCTCCAGGCCTTTTCTGGAGGATTCTGGCTCTACCCCATTACTGACACCCACTCCGCAGTCAGCTGTGATGTACGGTGGCTCCAGCGTTGCGGGGTTTTCAGGCACCAACATCTAAGTGAGGCCCCGGGAGGAAGGCACAAGAGAGGGGGGTCGACCCTGGGTCCAAGGTCAGGCAGTTGTTTGGCCCTGGGGAGACAGAGCAGGCATTCTCCCCTGCTTCTTAATGCTGGTTGGAGAGGGAAGAGGTGTGGGGGGGGGCTAAACTCTGTCCCTCAGAGCAAATAGCTGGGCCTTTCTGAACTTAATTCAGGAACAGAAAAAAGTCCTGCCTCAGCAACTCACAGCTTCCTGGTTAAAAGCTCCCCTGCAAGAGCCCGTCCGGCTTGTTCTTGCTTTTCTGTGGGGAACAACTTTGATTTGTTGCTGCCCAAGCAAGCAGAGTGGCAATTTCACTCTTGGGGGGGTGGTTGGAGTAATTCACCGTGCACCGCTCATTCCGTGCAGCGGCCGGAGGCAGGCGGTCAGCTTGTTAGGCCTAACGCAGGCGCTTGGAACCGTGAAAAGGCCCGTGATGCTTAAGGCAGCCCAGGAATGTCAAAAGGTTCACATTTCACATGCAGATGTGACCCCCCCTTGACCTTTCATGGGAAGGTGCGTTTTTAACCCAGAGAAGGAAGATGGAAGGTGGGGGTGTTTTCATCAGGGGGGTGGGGGGGGGGGGGGGTTGTAGGGCAAATACAACAACAGCTCCTTTTTTTGGAGGTCAGCTTTGCCTTCCTCGACTCCTGAAGAAAAATCCAACTGACACAAGCCCACATTTTTCAGCAGAAATGGCCGAAAATATATATACAGGTGCGCGGTGGCCCTTTTGACCCGAGGGGAGGGGAACAGCGGGGCCTTGCGGCGGTGGCTCAGCTGGAGCGCAGCGGGCGGAGCGTCGTTATATCGCTGAAATACCGCGTGGGCCAAGGCCACGACTGGGTCAAGGGCGTGGCCGAGGCCTTATTTTACGCGTTGAAGGTTTCTCGCAACGTTCGTCTTATATACATCAGAATTTCGGAGAGATTGACTTGTAATTCAGAGCAGTCACACTTGCATGGGCACGTAATGGGTGACGTAGGCTTCTGTACAAGGGTGAATGTCAAGGAGGGAGTCAAGGTCTTTCTCCATTCAAGGTGCTGATTGGTCATAGCGATCGACCAATGAGCAGGAAATAAAGAAGGCATAACACGTACCCTTCAATTTGTAATGGCCGTGAACTTACCATGTCCTTCAGTTGATAGTTTTTAATTGCTGATTAAACTTGAAGGAGGCTCACCCATTAGCGACTGATCGCTGTTCACACAAAATTTTTAAACAGCTCATTTCAATTTAAAATCAATCTCTGATCCCTTTGTAACTATCAAAATGATTACATGCAAACCCAATCTCTGTGTTTTAAGAGAAGTGATATGATGGGCAAAGGTCTCATAACGCATGCATACTAAACAACAATGAAAGAAGGAATCTGCTGCAGAGGACTGATTCTTATTGAAACTGGCACTGTCTGATAATATTTGAAAAACCAAAAATATAAGTTTTTTTTTGCCTTCTCAATTTTGTAGCTCAACATTACCCCTGGTTCCCATCTCCCTCTTATCTGTCCTTAGTACAACCTCCTAGTGTGTAAAAAAAAAAAAAAACCTTTTGAAAAATGGTGATCGCAGCAATGATAGTTTCAGTGGCTTTAAAGTGAGAGTTCCTGGTCTGACCCGGGAAGGATGGGGGTTAAATCTAAAGCGTACCAAAAGACTTTTAAAAAAAAATGGTGCCTGCTGCCTCTCTACTCTGCAGTCAACCATTAAGACAGATGGATTGTGGGTAATGGCCCTGCAATAGTAAGGTATCCTGTCCACAGGGGGTGGAAATGTACTCTTGCTGCGTCATGCCACAGAAATTGGGATAAGCTTGGACCGTTTGAGCCTCCCAAGCTCAGGTTCAGCCTTTCCTTGCTTACAGACAGACAGAAAAACTATTAAGATAAATTCAAGAAACTGTCAGGTCTTCCAACTTATCTTTTTTTTCTTTTTTCTTTTTGTTCAGAGCTTTGCCTCCCCTTCCATTAGACAGATGGCCAGACTTTAGAGTCCAGGCACTGACATAAAGAGCCTGAATATATAATCCAACACAACCAGAAACATGAAAGAGTGCTTAACACTTAAAACAAATTTATCCTAAAGCCTTTTCACAAACACCTGGACTGCATTAAAATAGGTCAAATATAACATTCTGACAATCAACAGCTGGACATTTAATTGAATATTTGACAATAAAGCTCCAGAATGTAATTACAGATTTCCAAATTAATTGACAGGGTCATTGCTTTTTCTTTAAACAATCACTGTCCTTGCTCTTCACCCATCTTTTCCACACATGAAAGCAGAAAACTTTATAAAGTGCACATGGAAGGTTTTTTTTTTTTTCTAAATAATTGGAAATGCACAGTAGAGGGTCGGTTATATAAGAAGTGCTCTGAGGCTTGAAGACACTGGCGCTACTGTTGTCCTCAAATACCCGGGCAGCTGGCTGGCACCCTTTCTAGGGTTCTCATTGAGCGAGCAAAGAGTAAGTAGGGAATATTCTCTCCCCCTCTCTCCCTTCCACAATCAGAATGTCAAGAAGAGTCTTTAAATTGAAACAAAATTAAAACAAAAAGAGAATTTATTTGACTTGTTAACTTTTTAAGAATATATATTTTTTAATTCCACAGTCCCCATATTCATAGCAAATTCAACTAAAATAAATGATTGGGTCATACTGAAATCTTCCATGCTTGACTCTGTGTTTGTGATGACACATATAAGGGAGAATTATGCCTAAAATCATGACAAAGGCGATGCATTTTGAAGGGCGTGCACTGAAAATAGCAATAAGACAAAGTTGTTCAAAAAACCAGGTTATCACTACAGGGAGGTATATCAATGGTCCTGCAGACAGTGCAACAAGGTTTTCTTAGAACATATTTTTTAAATGACAGCGCATAACATATCTTCTAAAACACATTAGATACAGTGTGATTGAGACGGGTGCGTGAGGGTTGGACCTGAAATGCACAACTCAGAAACAGCGGTCGAAAGATAAAGTCCCGTCAGGGCTTTATTCAAGGAATGTCCCAATGAGCGTAGTCAAAAAACAAGCAAAGTTCATACACAAAAATCCAGCCAAAACCAATGTACAGTACCGAGGGAGAAGGCAGTCTCAGAATCGGTACACCATGCAATAATCCAGGAACCAGAGTAGCTGTCAGCGGGGCAGAAGTACAGGCAGACGGTAGGCAGGCTCGGGGTCGAAGGCAATGCAAGAGTCAAGACCGAAGTCCGCTCCGCGGGGCAAAAGTACAAAAAGACAGCAGGCAAAAACTCGTGGCACAGGCAGGCAGTGGTAGCAAAACAGAGGTCAATAACAATGGTCAAAAAACAGGCTTGGATCGTAACAAAAGACAGGCTTGAAAAATGCTCAATAGTGCACTGATAAACAGGGGCAACAATTTCACAAAGAACAGACATGAACACTGAGCTTAAATGCAGGTGTAGACAGGTGCAGACACAGCATGCGAATGGAAATCAGGTGTGGAAGGCTGACAAGGTAACAAGATAATTAGTACTCGTTAGTAATAAACCTATCCTGACCTAGCGTTAGTAAATTAGTAAATGACATGCACGAGAAACGTAAAGTAAACATGAACACGTGGTTAGAGAGTTAGTATTACCCAATCCTGATCTAACGTTACTAGATTAGTAAATAGACACGGGGGAATGAAACAATTAGGGAAACGTGAGCGACAGCAAGAGATAGAGAAACAGCATGAACGCAAGGCTGCGGAAAACCACAAAAATGTGTATGCTTAAACAATGAACGGGAAACGTAACATGAATCAAATATAAAACATGACATGACAAGACTAGAAAATAAATCGTAACAATAACCAAACATGACATGACATAAAATTGAAACGTAACAAGACTAAAACATAAAACGTGGCGCGACTAGACTAAACACAATACGTGACATAAACAAGAAATGTAACAAAGACAAGAAAAGAAAATAAAACGTGACATGACAGTAGATTCGTGACAGTGATGGGGTTTAAAAGGAACTAATGACTGGTCAGATGTCAAATCAGTTGTTTATTAAATTACAAACTTAATATTTTAGGAACATTCACCTCACGCATGCAGTCAAGTGACTGTTGAAGAATAAGACTGAGGGAAATTAGAAAATGCACAATGTTTTGACATTTATGCTTTACAGAGAGACTAAATAAACAGCAGAGTTAAACTGATAAGGAGGTGATCAGTGGTGTGGTGCAGTTATCTCCACTACGGCTAAAGGAACGAGCGTGTTGTTGTTTTTTCATAGCCTATAATAAAACGTATGGTCGAGGTCTCGGCTGGCTTGTCTTATGATCTCCCCTGCTTCCCAGTGTGGGCATTTATATTCCAATCTAAAGCATTACCCATCATGCTCTGCGCTGCTCGGAACTTCGCGGAGGGATGGAATTATTAATTCTTTTTGGGAAGTACAAAGCACCTCGTTTATCAGGCCCCTGCCTCCGCCAAGCGCCAGTCGTGTCATAACAGAGAGATCGAGGCCATAAACCACAAATGAAAAATAAAACGCCACACAATAGAGCCCAGCAAGTTATTATTTTCCCATTCAGTGACAATAAAACAAAATCAAAAAGAGATATAAACAACGGTGCAAAGGTTTTCCGAGAGGAATCTGTTCAACTCACGGACGGACGACCTTGGGGAAAACATACATTTTGCTAGGGAAGTCAAACAGAGAGTGAACTGAACGTGCGATTGCATTCGGGAAAGTTCTGCTTGGAACACTGCAGCGTTGAATTCTATATGCAACTTCAAGTGAGCCAAGTGAATGATGTCATGCAAAAATGACATCACACCCCGCCCTGTGGCTTTCATTAAAAAAAAAAGAAAAAAAAAGAAAAAGCATGATCCTGGCCCGACCTGTCCTGGAATTCGAAAGCTGTGTCCATAAATGGCTTGTGTGAATAAATAAGATTATTGCATAGATGTCTTTCTTTTTTTTCTGTTCAGTATCGTGTATAACACACACACACACACACACACACACATCACCACCCCACCCACACGACATAACGCAAAACAGCAAATGCACCCCAACCACACAATGCAGCAATAAAAACAGTATTGCGTTATATCACAAGGCCTTTGTAAACATCTTTCAAGCGATGCACATGGTTTGTGAGTCCAAAAGAAGAAGAGGAGAAGGGGCACGCTGGATAGAGGTTGCCTTTTAATAATTCAAGCTGCAGTGCAGTGGGGTCATGGCGGGGATATGTCCTATTGAAGTCAGCCGATGTGTATTCCAGGCCGTGGTTATACACCAGGTAACATAACGATTGCATGAGCAGAGAGCCATACGACTCCGTAGCTATGGCAACCAACAAGGAGTACATATCAGGCCAGCATCACTAAATTACAGATTAGACCAGATTGGACTGAGAAGGGGTGTGCTGGTCAACGCATCGTACGTTACGAGAGAGACAAGAGAAAAATAAACGAATAACATGGTTTTAACAGCAACAACAACAACAATAATAACATTAATAATAATATTAGTAATAATAATAATAATAATAATGTCGTTTTACAATGACTGTGAAGACATATAGGATTCATTCATCCTCTGCCAGCCGTATTAATTCCATCCCAGACAGGGAAAGGGGGCATGTTACTCCTTTTCATCTGATCCCTCAATGCCCGGCCTGAAGATGAGCCAGAATTAATGAATGAAATAATAAATAGATACGTATATAAATAAATAAAAAGTGGAGCCCGTCTTAGTTTTGCTTTAAGACGGTGCATTTGCATTCCACATAATTAGTGCTGGGCACATTGAACTGGGTCCGGAGGGAGACTTGTGATAACTGCCTCCTCGTTCTATTAGTTTTTCATTCTGCCAGTGTCAGCATTGGCACATCTTAATTTTTTTGGGGGGGGGGCGGCGGGATGGGGAGGTGCAGAAATAAGCTCAATTTAACCTGTGACGCTGTTTGCCGTGCAACAAGAAAGAGGGAGAAGAATACCACAGACAGACTGGACACCGTTGTAATGAATGCGGTTATTAAACTGTTTCAGCTGGAAAAGAGGCCTATTCTTGCACCATTATAAAGGGAACAATTTATCCCTACTGATCACGCTGTCTCCTTTCTCTCTCCCTGCTTTGATCTGCCAGCATATTGCCGAGATATGTCCTATTGAATAGCGAATCTGGGGCAATTTTAATGCTTTTGTACCTCTCCAGTGCTCCATTTTTTTCTGTTTAAAAATAGCTGTTAATTATAAGTGCAGTTTAAACGTCTCCAGTGACCCAGAAATGCAGGCTGGAATGAGAGGGATCATACGTCTCAAACACGAAGCAGCTAGGCACTTCTCTCTCCTCTTTTCTCTCTCTCTCCCTTCTTCCTTACTCTTCCTCCTCCTCCTCCTCCTCTGCCTCTCTTCTTCTCTCGGCTCTCTCCCTGCTCGGCGACAGTCAGGCATTCGTGTCGGGCCACAGTGGGGAAGCTACGTGCCTGGGTATCTGGATTAGAATTATTATTTTTTATTTTATTTATTTTTTTGTCCGGGTGAAAAAAAGAAGAGAGGCCATTGGAGACTAATGCGGAATGAGCTGGTGTCTGCGGACCGGGTAGCGGCATATTGCGTTCCACATTTTTACAACCTTAAAGCGGAGCAAGAAAGAGAGCCTTTTTTCAAACCTCCCCCCTCCCACCCCCCCATCCTGTTTTTAGTTCTTCTTCTCTGTTTTTTTAAGGTGCTGTTAAGGCCTCCTTGGGTACCTGCGCTGCAATCTACAGTATGGGGACCTGAAGATTCCACCCACGGGTGCTTTAAGAATAAAGCCTTAGGTTCCAGCGCAATGAAAAGCTGAATGGAGATGTAATCCAATGTTTCAAAACAGCCCCCCCGCCCAAACACCTCACCCACCTGGCTGTGTGCTGCCATCAAGTCCCCAAAAAGAGGTCAAAAAAAGGCCTGCTTCGTGTCGTAAATAAAGTCACGCCAAAATACCGCGAGCGCATGTCTGTGTTACCGCCATGCAACCCCTCATTCTCCACAGAAGTCAAACCCCCCTCCCGCCCCCCCGCAGAATGTGTAAAGTAAGAGCGTTCTTCATCGCATTACAGCTGGCGCAACCATGCACTCGAAACACACTTCCTCCGTGACCAGGGCTCGACCCCCCCACCCCAAAAAAACACCCTCTCTGCCATCTGACAAATGAGGAGGCATGGCTCCTCACTGCTTTAGCGTGGGCATAAAGCGCTTTTCAGACACGCCTCCTCAGTGACTGGGGCCTGCAGCTGGACCCTGGAGGAGGAATTATAAATAAAATAAAAACGTCACGGGGTCTAAACTCAGACCAGTGGGGTGATGGGTGGGGGGGTGGGTGAGCTGAATTGTTGTGGGGTCTAATGAAGTGACATTTGAGTAGATGTCTCATAAATAACCCCCCCCTCCGGTCCGCTCCCTGCCTCTCTGTGTCTGATTTAGCCGAGTAGGTCACGGATAATCCCTTCGCTGACAACCCGGCACACCTGTCCCTTCTCCAGCTCAGCCTGCACATCCACAGCACGCACAGCACACAAAAATAATGCAGCCCGCCGCTTTAGACCACCGTTTGACATCAATTATTAGAGCAGGGGAGCCATACAGATCCCAACCATTGTTTTGTTTCCTCACACCCTTGCGTGGGCTATGAGTTTTACATTCTAAATGAATGAGGAAATGCACAAATGCGTTTCGCTGCGCTGCCCGGCCGATTCTCTATGGCGCCCTTAACGGGGCTACCCGGTCGCTAATGCGATTGACCCGCGGCGGAGAGCGTTCCGGGGACTTCGGCGCCGCGAAGCGACAGAACCGCAACTCTCGGGTAACACTTACTCTCAGTCCAGAGGGCAGGGTTAATTAAAGTTAATGATCTCCACTCAGGAGAAGAAAAGATGATTAGAAGCATTTCTTAAAGTCAATTAGTGATCCTGCGTGTCACTGTTAATGCCTTTATCTCTCCCTCTCCCTCTAAATGTTAAGGTGTACTTTTCACAGCTTCTTAATCACAAGTAAAGCCCCCCCTCCCCTTCATGACCCCCAAACGATGAATACTGCCTTCCAGCACAATAAAGGATTCAATATATTTCACAGGGGTGATGACATTAAAACAACACGTATTTTTAGTGAGTGAGTACTTCACTATGCGATAATGTACAGTTCTTGAAGTAGCTCGTCAGCTAGCACTGCAGTTAGACATCAGGGAGGTATGTGATTACCATTATTGACATATTGGGTTACATGAACGGATCTTCGCATGTCAGAATCCTCAAACACAATAGCAATTTAAAACTGTGCCTGATAAAAGCATAATGTAATGTACCCAAGCGAAGGCTGGAGCAGACTTGTTACTACCACCACATCTAACACTGAGTCGGGCTGAGGGTACAAAATAAAACTGCAACGCTATTGAAACAATATGTCTGCACAGCTAAAGACAGTCAAGAAAAACATAATGACGTTGAGGAGAATCGCATAAAAATGAACAACAACAAAAAAAAGGAAAAATGATGACTGAGCCCTGACCAAAGAAACGACAGTGAAAAAGGGAGCGAGACAGAGAGGGAGAGAGAAAGAGAGGGAGAGAGAAAGAGATAGAGAGGGACAGACAGAGAGCGAAAGAAAGGGAGGGGAACCCTGAAGCAGTAGCATGGAATTGTGGGAACGGGCTTATCTGCTCCATCTCTGTGGCCCAGAGCAGATCTGAGCAGGGAAAAAAGACGCACGCCACACGTACTCCGAGGAATCAAGAGGCCTTTTGTTGTCATCTGCTGTAAAAGAGGGCCATCATAAAGGCAGGGATCCCAGGGAGCAAAATCCAGACTCTAAACGTCTAGAGGGGTGGAAATCTAGGCTGAGAGACGAGAGACATTTTGACGTAAACGGACAAGGTTAACCCCAATATAGCACAGGTTTTACCCAGATATAGCCTGGCTACGTCCTAGTGGGCTAGAACACTTTCACTTTTCGATCAAATGCTTGGTTTTCACCTGAACGCCTAGAGGGCGTTTCACCGCATTTTCACCACAAAAATGTTCACTTAGATGAGAAAGTCTAGGCACCACGAGCCAAATGTGTGTTAAAAGACAGTGGGCTACTGCTGCCCATTTTAATGGCATAATGCCCTCGTAAAGATGGCAAAATGCTGGGGAACACATAAAAAGAGATCTCCAACTTTATGTACTTCATTGTGACCTTTGTCTTCCCCTTTACCTCCAAAATCAAATGAGATATTCTTAACAAACAGGTAAAGTGCAGGTAAACTGACAGCGTGTCACACCGGTGCAGGTAAAGCGTCAAAAAATGACACGCGCTTCCCAATTAGCGATGTGCAGAGGTCCATGAGAAATTAAGGTAAAGTTTGTGACTCCTGAGCTCCAACACACCTTTACTCCATAAAACAGACACTGTTTAGAACCCTTAGGATCTTTATCTCCATCACGTTTAGCATCAAACAAGTTTTCGGGGTGATTTTGAGGATCGGGTTTTTAAAGCGACAAATAAAATTGATACATTTACTTTTTGATGAACTGGGGATGAAGCCACTTTTTAAAGCGTTTGTGTAACGTCCCGCTCCCTTCCTGTCCGTTCTCCTGGTTTTCCCTTTCCTCCCGTGTCATGGTGGATTCCCTGTGTCCGTGTTTTCCCTGTCGCTACAGGCTGGGCGTGCCCCTTCTGTCTGATTCTCTCTGTTCCCTCACTTTAGGTTCAACCTATCTCCTTTCCCCCTTCCTGCATGCATTCCGCACCAGTCAATTAGTCAATCACTCTCGGTTACATTCCTCATGCTTTTGGTGATTGGTTTCAATTTCACTCCCCTACTTATACCTCTCGCTGGCTGCTATTCGGCACCAGTTCGTTAACGTTGTTCGTGCGTGTCATGGTCTCCTGGGTTCTGGTAATACTTGACTAAAAGCTCTGTTGTGGTGTTTTCCCTGGCTAACTCCTTGGTTCCTAGTCCAGTGTCCTGTAATATCCAGCCTGTAGCAGTCAAGTCTCCCCTGTTTTGTGTTGCGGTACCCCTGCTCCCAGTTAACGTTGCCTGTGCAGTGGGGTGCTCTGCCTCCAGCCCAGTTCCTGTTGGACCCCCCGGTCCAGATCCCGTTCCCGTGATCCAGTTCCTGTTGGACCTCCCGGTCCAGATCCAGTTGTCTGCGCAGTGGGGTGCTCTACCTCCAGTCCAGTTCCTGTTGGACCCCCGGTCCAGAGCCCGTTCCCGTGATCCAGTTCCGGTTGGACCTCCCGGTCCAGATCCAGTTGCCTGCGCAGTTGGGTGCTCTGCCTCCAGTCCAGTTCCTGTTGGACCCCCCGGTCCAGAGCCCGTTCCCGTGATCCAGTTCCTGTTGGACCTCCCGGTCCAGATCCAGTCCAGTTCCTGTTGGACCCCGCGGTCCAGAGCCCGTTCCCGTGATCCAGTTCCTGTTGGACCTCCCGGTCCAGATCCAGTCCAGTTCCTGTTGGACCCCGCGGTCCAGAGCCCGTTCCCGTGATCCAGTTCCTGTTGGACCTCCCGGTCCTGATCCAGTCCAGTTCCCCAGTTCCGGTTGGACCTCCCGGTCCAGATCAAGTCCAGTTCCGGTTCGGAACAAATCTTCGTTCCCGTGATCCGGTTCCAGTGTGGGCCTCCAGGTCCAGTACAAGTCCAGCTCCGGTTTGGAGCAGTTCGCTACTTCCTGGACCCTCTGACATTTTGTTAAGTTTGTGTTGAGCTTGGGACTACCCCAAAGCTCCTAATAAACCCTCATTTCTGTTTCCCTGTCTCTTGGTCGTGCATTTGGGTTCAGCCCGTGTTTGGTTCGTGACAGAACGAACTGGTCTGAAACATGGACCCAGCCGACCTCGAGCAGGGTCGCCACGCCTTCCACTCTATGGAGATCGACCCATTCGACACGATTTCCTATGAGGAATACATCATGGGAATCTTGGGGCAAAATCCGGCGTCTGCCCGCCGTCATGCCGACCACTACCCATCACTCCGGACTCCTCCTCCCAGCTCCCACTCCGTTAGGCTCGGAGTGGTCTCTCTCCATCCGGATAGCTCCGAGCCTAGCCACAACCCCACACCTTCTAATTTTGAAGGTACCCGTCTTGCCCTTTGCCCGAGGGGCTGTGGTCCCAGGAGGAAGCGATGGGGTCCTGGCTCCCGGCTCCACCGACGGGCTCGGCCACCCGTTGACGGAGGATCCATCACCCTTCCGTCCCTGCCCAAGCCTCCTGTCCCATTCCGACCCAGCCCTCCTGTCCCGTTCCGACCAAGCCCTCCTGTCCCGTTCCGTCCAAGCCCTCCTGTCCCGTTCCGACCCAGCCCTCCTGTCCCGTTCCGACCCAGCTCTCCTGTCCCGTTCCGACCCAGCTCTCCTGTCCCGTTCCGACCCAGCTCTCCTGTCCCGTTCCGACCCAGCTCTCCTGTCCCGTTCCGACCCAGCCCTCCTGTCCCGTTCCGACCCAGCCCTCCTGTCCCGTCCCGTCCCAGCCCTCCTGTCCCGTCCCGTCCCAGCTCTCCTGTCCCGTCCCGTCCCAGCTCTCCTGTCCCGTCCCGTCCCAGCTCTCCTGTCCCGTCCCGTCCCAGCTCTCCTGTCCCGTCCCGTCCCAGCTCTCCTGTCCCGTCCCGTCCCAGCTCTCCTGTCCCGTCCCTTCCCAGCTCTCCTGTCCCGTCCCGTCCCAGCTCTCCTGTCCCGTCCCGTCCCAGCTCTCCTGTCCCGTCCCGTCCCAGCTCTCCTGTCCCGTCCCGTCCCAGTTCTCCTGTCCCGCCCCGGTCCATGCCTCCTGTCCCGCCCCGGTCCATGCCTCCTGTCCCGCCCCGGTCCAAGCCTCCTGTCCCGCCCCGGTCCATGCCCCCTGTCCCGTCCCGTCCCGGCTCTCCTGTCCCGTCCCGTCCCGGCTCTCCTGTCCCGTTCCGTCCCGGCTCTCCTGTCCCGTTCCGTCCCGGCTCTCCTGTCCCGTCCCGTCCCGGCTCTCCTGTCCCGTCCCGTCCCAGCTCTCCTGTCCCGTCCCGTCCCAGTTCTCCTGTCCCGCCCCGGTCCATGCCTCCTGTCCCGCCCCGGTCCATGCCTCCTGTCCCGCCCCGGTCCATGCCTCCTGTCCCGCCCCGGTCCATGCCCCCTGTCCCGCCCCGGTCCATGCCTCCTGTCCCGCCCCGGTCCATGCCTCCTGTCCCGCCCCGGTCCATGCCCCCCGTCCCGCCCCGGTCCATGCCCCCTGTCCCGCCCCGGTCCATGCCTCCTGTCCCGCCCCGGTCCATGCCTCCTGTCCCGCCCCGGTCCAGGCCTCCTGTCCCGCACCGGTCCACGCCTCCTGTCCGGTCCCTTTCCACGCCACCAGTCCCGTCCCGTTCCCTGCCTCCTCTCAAGTTGCGGGACCAGTTAACCTCCTGTCCTGAACGGCCGAGCTCGCTAGCCTCCTGTCCTGAGCGGCCGAGCCTGCTAGCCTCCTGTCCTGAGCGGCCGAGCCTGCTAACCCCCTGTCCTGAGCAGCCCAGCCTGCTAAACTCCTGTCCTGAGCAGCCCAGCCTGCTAAACTCCTGTCCTGAGCAGCCCAGCCTGCTAAACTCCTGTCCTGAGCAGCCCAGCCTGCTAACCTCCTGTCCTGAGCGGCCCAGCCTGCTAACCTCCTGTCCTGAGCGGCCCAGCCTGCTAACCTCCTGTCCTGAGCGGCCCAGCCTGCTAACCTCCTGTCATGAGCAGCCCAGCCTGCTAACCTCCTGTCATGAGCAGCCCAGCCTGCTAACCTCCTGTCCTGAGCAGCCCAGCCTGCTAACCTCCTGTCCTGAGCAGCCCAGCCTGCTAAACTCCTGTCCTGAGCAGCCCAGTCTGCTAACCTCCTGTCCTGAGCAGCCCAGTCTGCTAACCTCCTGTCCTGAGCAGCCCAGCCTGCTAACCTCCTGTCCTGAGCAGCCCAGCCTGCTAACCTCCTGTCCTGAGCAGCCAAGCCAGCTAACCACCGCCGGCCCCCTGAGCGATGCAGCCGTCGCCGCCGGCCCCCTGAGCGATGCAGCCGTCGCCGCCGGCCCCCTGAGCGAGGCAGCCGTCGCCGCCGGCCCCCTGAGCGATGCAGCCGTCGCCGCCGGCCCCCTGAGCGATGCAGCCGTCGCAGACGGCTCCCTGAGCCGGTCTCCTGAGCGATGTAGCCATCGCAGTCTGTCCTGTCTGCGCCGCCGTCCTCCTGAACGGTCCTGTCTGCGCCATCGTCCTCCTGAGCGGTCCTGTCGGCGCCGTCGTCCTCCTGAGCGGTCCTGTCTGCACCGGCGTCCTCCTGAACGGTCCTGTCTGCACCGTCGCCCTCCCGAGCGGTCCTGTCTGCACCGCCGTCCTCCTGAGCGGTCCTGTCTGCACCGCCGTCCTCCTGAGCGGTCCTGTCTGCACCGTCGTCCTCCTGAGCGGTCCTGTCTGCATCGTCGTCCTCCTGAGCGGTCCTGTCTGCACCGCCGTCCTCCTGAGCGGTCCTGTCGGCGCCGCCGTCCTCCTGAATGGTCCTGTCTGCACCGTCGTCCTCCTGAATGGTCCTGTCTGCACCGCCGTCCTCCTAAGCGGTCCAGGATTAGGATTAGGCCTTCAGATACGCCAGGTGGCGTTCTTTGAGGGGGGGGTACTGTAACGTCCCGCTCCCTTCCTGTCCGTTCTCCTGGTTTTCCCTTTCCTCCCGTGTCATGGTGGATTCCCTGTGTCCGTGTTTTCCCTGTCGCTACAGGCTGGGCGTGCCCCTTCTGTCTGATTCTCTCTGTTCCCTCACTTTAGGTTCAACCTATCTCCTTTCCCCCTTCCTGCATGCATTCCGCACCAGTCAATTAGTCAATCACTCTCGGTTACATTCCTCATGCTTTTGGTGATTGGTTTCAATTTCACTCCCCTACTTATACCTCTCGCTGGCTGCTATTCGGCACCAGTTCGTTAACGTTGTTCGTGCGTGTCATGGTCTCCTGGGTTCTGGTAATACTTGACTAAAAGCTCTGTTGTGGTGTTTTCCCTGGCTAACTCCTTGGTTCCTAGTCCAGTGTCCTGTAATATCCAGCCTGTAGCAGTCAAGTCTCCCCTGTTTTGTGTTGCGGTACCCCTGCTCCCAGTTAACGTTGCCTGTGCAGTGGGGTGCTCTGCCTCCAGCCCAGTTCCTGTTGGACCCCCCGGTCCAGATCCCGTTCCCGTGATCCAGTTCCTGTTGGACCTCCCGGTCCAGATCCAGTTGTCTGCGCAGTGGGGTGCTCTACCTCCAGTCCAGTTCCTGTTGGACCCCCCGGTCCAGAGCCCGTTCCCGTGATCCAGTTCCGGTTGGACCTCCCGGTCCAGATCCAGTTGCCTGCGCAGTTGGGTGCTCTGCCTCCAGTCCAGTTCCTGTTGGACCCCCCGGTCCAGAGCCCGTTCCCGTGATCCAGTTCCTGTTGGACCTCCCGGTCCAGATCCAGTCCAGTTCCTGTTGGACCCCGCGGTCCAGAGCCCGTTCCCGTGATCCAGTTCCTGTTGGACCTCCCGGTCCAGATCCAGTCCAGTTCCTGTTGGACCCCGCGGTCCAGAGCCCGTTCCCGTGATCCAGTTCCTGTTGGACCTCCCGGTCCTGATCCAGTCCAGTTCCCCAGTTCCGGTTGGACCTCCCGGTCCAGATCAAGTCCAGTTCCGGTTCGGAACAAATCTTCGTTCCCGTGATCCGGTTCCAGTGTGGGCCTCCAGGTCCAGTACAAGTCCAGCTCCGGTTTGGAGCAGTTCGCTACTTCCTGGACCCTCTGACATTTTGTTAAGTTTGTGTTGAGCTTGGGACTACCCCAAAGCTCCTAATAAACCCTCATTTCTGTTTCCCTGTCTCTTGGTCGTGCATTTGGGTTCAGCCCGTGTTTGGTTCGTGACAGTTTGCTCTCCTTTTAACCCCGGATGCTCACGACTCTGGCATCAAACTAAGCTGCATTATAAAATTATACATTATACTCCGAAGTAATGGAAACTGCCCGTCTTGTGAGATGAGGAAGTTGCATTGCAGGCTAGCAGAACTTGCAGAACACAAAGCTTTCCACCGACAGGCTATTGTTTTTATTCCCGAGATTTACGGGCCTGTGACACCCTCTATGTCCTGTGACCCCCTCTATGTGACTCCATAGGTTTCCTACATCAGATATACAGTAACTTCAGCCGGGTGAACGTGTTGCTGTGAGTGCTTAACACGGTCCCATTCAATCTGAGGTAGAACCAACAAATAAACAAGACAGATATATTGGTTTGTCTGGGGGGGGGTGAACTGACATTGATGGGGAGCGTCAAACTGAATTAGAAGCTGCGGCATCCCCAGTAAATAAAGATGTGCTTCACAGGGCTTTGCGATACATCCACTAATCTTTATTATGCACAGAAAAGCCATTTCGTATGTGTGAATAATCTTGATAGATAGTTCACTGAAAAACATAGACAGGGACATTTTTGATGAGATTGAGTTAGCATGTACTTTATTAGACATATTGTTGTTAAAGCCATGTTATTACTTAGCCCAACTAACTATGAATGCTGAGAGGCACTGAGCGGTAATAGAACACATTTAGTATTTATGAAACTATTTCATACTATTTCTTTTTCCCACATATTTCCCACATATTTCCAAACATGATCTCTGTTTTTATGAATATTTATAGCATGCTAAATTATATCAAGGTTTGAAGGTATGCAAATATTGATTCAATCTTAGACATTTTGGCATATTTATAGACTGTGGCTCTATACTCCAACTATACTCCAACTGTGGATGGTAAAAGCCAGGTATAACATGCATTAATTGTGGCTGAGAATGATATGCAAGGACTGTTGTGAGCTAAGTGGAAAATTCGGATTTTGAGGGCAACAATGTCAATGTCCAAGGTCTTCAGACACTATGATGTATACAGGTTTACATAATTCCAATGATATTCACAAAATATATATATACTGTACATATTTCTGTACAATAGCCTACCACCCATTGTGTGGAATCGAGAGACTGTGGCATGCCAAGAATCCACACATGGTCTTCTGCAGTATTCATACATGACACATGCACATATGTACATGGTCATCTGCCATAATGGGGTAAATGGTGATGTTTCGATAAATTTTTGTGCCATTTATTATTATCTTTTCATATAATATCGTCGTTTCCCCGGTCAGTCGTACTCATACAATGCTTTGTTACCACGTGGGTTGCCGAGTGATCCGTTTCTTCACCGGTTCTTCCGTCTTTTCACCAGGCAGGACCACGGTTTCCCATCTTTCCCATCTTTCCACATCACTCATGTGCTCATGTGGTGACCCCTGGGGGACGTTCCGGAGCGCTGTCGCCGGAGTAACGGATGAGTTAGCGATCACAGGGACGGGACGTGGAGGGAAGACTTTCTGTTATTTGCTGGTGATTTACCGTGGCCCGCGGCGCTCGGGTGGCCGGGCCGGATGGCCGCTGTGATCACCGGAGCGCGGGCGACGCTGGTACTCTGGCCCGGGAGCGCCTGATACAGGACGGGGGCTTAATCAGCCTTCACTCCGCAATGACCGTCTGGAATGGGCGGACGCTTTCAGCCGGCCAGCCCGTCTGTGATAGAGCTGCGGGGGTAGGGTGTGGGCTTTGGAGACAGGACACCTCTTTTATCATCACAAAATGCCTCTGTTGTAGAGGGGTGATGATGGGACAGAGGTGGTGACGCCAAAAGAACTCACAATACCATATAGACTTGCGTTCAAAAAGCCACAAAGCCGAGTTAAAGATGTCGCCCCTGTATTGACACATCTGGGCTTCCACTTCCCCCAGCGATGATTTACAGCCCATATATCGGGGCCTGGATTCAATCCAAAATTTTAAGCATTCACGCCCCCGCCCACCCCCCCACCCCCCAGAAAATAAACCAAGTAAATAAATAATACCAAATGCAAATTCTGTTTGTGAAGAAAAACACTTGCTTTTAATTTGCGAGTCAAACTTAAGGGCAAATGTTGACTGAACCCAGTTCCCCGGTTTATGTATCCTTTGACACAAGACAGTTGGAAAACTCTTGGAATGGGAATCCTGGAAACATCTGACTGTCTGTGAACTCTCTAAAACATTGCCAGCCGAGCCTGTCTATGGGTGAAAAGATATGCAGCACTTTTTGATATGTTGGCTGACTCCAAATTGTGCTGTAAATAGTTTCTAAATGGTGCTTGGTTTTCGAGAACATTCCGAGGGAATTTGTATCTCCTTGATGCGGTCAGCAGTGCTTGGGGTAGTAAACTCTACATTTGTCCTGTCAAATACATCCCAGAAAATTGTGGGAAAATTTTTTTGTTTCCTTCCTTCAACTTCCTCTGTACGAATGACTACTCTGCTAATGTAATATTAATTTTGATATGCTACACATCATTGGTTGCTGGTTAAACAAACAAACCAATAAATTGAACTACTTCTAAAGAGAGGACAGTGTTGAAAGACAGAGGTTAATGGGATGATGGGAAAGTAAACGTCTGAAGTTCAGTGGAACATCCTTGGTCTATCACATTCCACCCTGTCATCTGGCAGGCGTTCGTGCCAAAATGAAAACCATGCTGAAATGAAAACAAATAGGCCTGCTTTTTTTAATCCTTCAGCCGCATACAGTTCAGTTCAGCTTTAGCTCACGCTCAGAACAAATCTCCCATCATCCTGTTTCAAAACTCTGAGGCTGAATTTGTGTACCATTTATACATGCAGTTAGGTCCATAAGAATTTTGACAGTGACACAATTTTTGAGGTTAAAGTGCAGGCTTTCAGCTTTAATTTGAGGGTTTTTAGTCCATATCGGGTGAACAGTGTAGCAATTGTAGCCATTTTTATACATAGTCCCCCCCATTTTAGGGGACCAAAAGTAATTGGACAAATGAACATAAACTTTAATAAAGTTATAATATTTAATATTTGCATGTCATGACTTCCTGATGTCTGTGACCCAACAACATCAAAAGACTCTTGATATCTTATTTTCAGGTACTCTTACAAGCGATACTATAACCTCTCTGCATTTGAATGGATCTCTATGGGAATTGGGGGTGGGACTAGATTAAACTGTACATCACACAGGAATAGTATGGAACACATGGTTGGCTAAATGGCTGTAAGTTATCAAGGGTCTGAGGTATCAAACGAGCCTCAAACCATCACTCTGCTGCCAGATATGCAGTAGATATGGATGGATCACTTTAAGGGTTGTTTCTCCTGACTTATTTTCCTATTGAACTCTATGAAAAAACAACCCTTAAAGTGATCCATCCATATCTACTGCATATCTGGCAGCAGAGTGATGGTTTGAGGCTCGTTTGATACCTCAGACCCTTGATGACTTACAGCCATTTAACCAACCATGTGTTCCATACTATTCCCATGTAATTTACATCTTAATCTAGTCCCATACCCCAATTCCCATATAGATCCATTCAAATGCAGAGAGATTATAGTATTGCTTGTAAGAGTACCTTAAAATAAGATATCAAGAGTCTGTTGATATTGTTGTGTCACAGACATCAGGAAGTCATGACATGCAAAGGATATGCAACCAAATATTAAATATGATACATTTATTAAAGTTTATGTTCATTAGTCCAATTACTTTTGGTCCCCTAAAATAGGGGGGACTATGTATAAAAATGGCGACAATTGCTACACCGTTCACCCAATATGGATGTAAAAACCTTCAAGGTAAAGCTGAAAGTCTGCACTTTAACCTCATAGTTACTGTTCCATTTAAAATCCAATGTGTTGGAGTACACAGCCAAAACAACAAAAATTGGATGGACCTAACTGTATGTACATGAGGTCAGATTTATATCATATTTATCACATGACATCTGGCAAAACACAACAATTACTGTCATTTTGCTTGGATTAAATGATTTGCCTCATGGGAGCAGTCTGACTTGATGTGATTTGGTTTAAACTTGATTAAAATGATTACAAATTCTGATCGCCCCCCCATCCACATATTGAAACTTTCCATTCAAATTATTGTATATGTGTCTGCGGTGCGTGGTATTCTTATACACTGACATTCTGCTGAAATTGTACTGGTCTTGAGGTTGAGGGTGGGGGAGAGATTCATCTAGGAATTATCTTACGCAATCGTGTCTAACAGGATCATTTCAGACTTTCTTTCTTCTGTATTGTTGAATAAGATAGAACACTGATACTGATAGAACATGGGGTGGGACTCCATGCTAGCATTCACTCATAGGCCCTGTCCCCGGAGCAGAGGAAATGCCATTGCTTAGCAGAGTTGGCGTGATGCGGTCGTTTGTACAGTCTTTGCCATTTGGGACATGGCCGCTGTCTGCTTGAGGAAGGTACTTAACCCAAACTGCTTGCGAAAGAAGAACCAAGCGGCAGTGTAGTATAATGGGTAAGTAACTGGGCTTGTAGCCCAAAGGTTGCAGGTAGGACATTGCCGTTGTACCCTTGAGCAAGGTACTTAACCTGAATTGCTTCAATATACAGTATATCCAGCTCTATAAATGGATACTATGTAAAAATGCTAGAATGGATAAGAGCGTCTGCTAAATGGCAGTAATGTAACGTAGTAATGTAACAACGGCTTCGGTGAAGGGCTTCAGTGGCGCGGACGAGTAGCCGACTGTCTGAATGTAGTTAAGCAGCTGCTTCAGCGAGGTTTTGGTGGAGGAGCTGGAGCTCTTCAGCTGAACTAGCTCCACAGATGAGTCGACGGGCCGGGGGGCACTGCCAGGGGGCGCAATGCTCGGGCCTCATTCGTGAAAAGTGGCACGGCTGATAACTATCTGATGAGATAACACGCACATGCAAATCAGCTCACGGGATCCCGCTTTAATCTTCCTATAGCCTGAGCTTGCGATAGCGATCGGCCATCTAAAACAAACATCAAACAGGCCCAACGCTCCCAAGAGAAGCCGGCGGATGCAGGGACAGAGAGAGAGAGAGAGAGAGAAAGATAGTAGTGCTGGAAGTAATGGCGTAGCAAACACCCGTAGTTCAGTTTGTTCCAGTGTACTCAGTACACCTTAACAAACAGCTCACAGCTCACAATACAATTACAAATAGGTATGCAGGGACACCTTCTAGCATCCTGAAGTTATCAACAATACCTCATATACATCATATACCAAGACTACAACACTTAGATACATATTCTAAAGGGGCGAGAAATAACCTTTTAACTCAAGCCCACAAATTGTAATCTTTAGACTACAGAAGTCATTCACTGAAGGTAGGAAGAAATGAGACTGTTCCATTTCCTGTGTGCAAGGGGGTAGGGGTGGACTTTCTATATAAAGATGCAGAGTATTTTTCTCCAAACATCCCTTGTTTTCATTATGGTTGAGTCCACTTCAGTCCAACGGTCTTTTTCACACCATTGACCCAGTCCTGGGAGAACAGGCCTTGGCTCAGTCTCTTCAGAGCCAAGGCTTGTCGTAGCAGTAAAGAGGCAGAGAGCCAAGGAGGAATGTGCCATTAAAGTTCAGAGGGCAATGTTTCAGCCGGGTAAACGGTAATCGGAAACGGGGGAGAAAAGCATCGCGTAATGATAAATGGCGAGGAGCAACCGCGATGAGACGGCCTCTGGACTCGCGTGCGTAGGCTGCTCTGATCTCCCAGAAGGCCTCTTTGCTATTATTAACACCAGGAATTCGGAGCATTCAAAATTCTAAATGGTTAAAAGTCACCGGCTGACCAACAGTAAAATACGCCCTCTGTAATAATACAGCTGTTGCCCGAACATTTTGCGAGCGCCCTCGTCGCCACTGCGACCCTTCAGAAGGTAAAACACGGCGGCGCGGTCCTTTTATCCTCTCCTTGCTCGTTTTTCTTGTCACAGGAACGCCATTTCTCGCCCCCTTCAAACCGCCCTTTCCCCTTTATATCATATGTACATATTGAGTCTGCTCTCTCCCCGAGGTGTGAGAACATCCAACGACTGAACAGTCACATCAGTACAGAGATCAGTGGGTTTGCCCCCGCACCAGAGGCTTTTACTTGTTGCTATGGTTTCCGCGGCTCCGCTGCCATATAGAGCAGTGGTTAGGGATCTGGGCTTGTAATCACAAAATTGTCGGTTTGAATAATGGCCTCTAGGACCCTTATAACAAGGTGCTTAACCTGAATTTCTTCTGTAAATTTCCAGTCGTATAGCATCACAGCTATACAATAATTCAACGTAAGCTATGCATATTGCCCTTAATAAGCGTGTCAGCTATGAAAATATGTAATGGATACAGATGCAAACACAACATAAACTGCAGAGAAATAATGAGCTTTTATTGTCAACTGCATGGGAATCCACAACTTTATGGGCATCCAACAGCAATACTGCAGGACAGAAATAAATAAAGTCGATTAGCAAAGTCACTGACATGTATACCACAGTCGTGACCTGGAGGCGTGGAAAAAAACAACAAACAAAAAATGTCCTCATTAACAAACAACATTAAGCTCAGAGCTGGCCCTGTGCTTTGCCTCTTTCTAGAAGAGTCCTGCCATGGTGGCGTTTTTTCTGCGGTTTACGGCGACGCGTGTAAAGCGCGGAGGAACGCTGTCGAGCAGCCGTCCGGCGACCTTTCCGCGTCCTCTCTCTCTCACACTCAGTTTGGCACATGAGACCTGGCTCTGACCTGAATATCCTCTGACATTTAATACTAAGCCACCCTTTTAGCCAGGCTGTTCCTTTCCGCCGCGAAGCCAACAAATCTCCCCGGAATTCAACCGTTTATTTATATATTTTGCGAGGAACACAGCCAGTATGGACTTATACAGCCATTGAATTGATTCTAGTTTCATTTAATTTTTGTTTTAAAATGTATTTATCTCTTTTAATCAAATCAAATTTGGTAAATTCAGGAGTCAAGGTGGGTGGTGACAGTGGAAAATGCTTGAAAAGAGCAAATATCCTGTATATTTTCACAATGCCCAAAACGCATTTATTTATTTTTTGTGTGTGTTTTAATGTTGACTAGATTTACTATCCCATATGCAACAAGAGTCTTAAAAACTCAAGTGAGTGAACATGAGTACCTTCTCTAGCCTAATGTTAATGCCTTCCAAACACAGCAAAAACATGCAAACAAACATGAAGGCCTGCTTCCCTCCCTTCCCTCCCAAATAAGCAATTAGCCACTAGCTCGCGCACTCCTGCGGCCTTATCAGCCAGGGTGTATGGAGTATTTACTGCGGAGCGGGCCGTAGTGCTTTGAAGGAGTGTGGAACAGGGATGCGCTTAGAGTTTAATAACCCCTTCAGTCACAGGTGCGATACCTGTCGCTCATCCCACACCTGCTTTTCCAAGCGAGCAGCTTAGTGGTGCCATTACCTGGTCTTATTGCCACATTTGAAAGCGTTAAATAGTCAGAGGGGAAAATGAGCAGAACTAAACAAGAAAAATAAACAAATGTCTAACTGTGGGCTCAGGAGTGGGCGGAATGGGCTTTAAGTCAGAGCGTCAGTCTTTTTCTGCTCCATTCCACTCTAGAAATGTATCCGCTCTACCAGGCCAACATGCACTTGCGTGCCACCATGGTGCTAAACGTAGCTAGCCTGTGTTAATATGGAATGCGGCAAATATTTTCGCCGAGGAACTGACCTAAAGTATTTGCGTGTCGTAAAAGTTAACGATGGAGGTCAGAGAAATTGTTGCCACAAGCAAACATTAGAAAAAAAAGTTTTTAAAAAGTTGGTTTAGCGGGTGGTTTAAAGATTTATTATAAAAGAGCAGAGCTGAAAGTGGGGATTTTTTTTGCGTGTGAGCGAGATCGTTACTGGAGGGGAGCGCAAGGGTGACGCACGCTTTTGTTGGGGTTTTGAGCGCTGAGCGCCAGTTCCGCCCGCTCAACCCTGCTTACATGCTATGCTGATAGAACAAAACCTCCTGTATGTGGGATATGCTATAATTAAACAAGTGGCCAGGCAGACTAAATGACCTGTCTCTACGTTTAGAGGCAGTCTTAGAAAGAGGAATGAGAGAAAGCATGCGCATGAGGTTGTCTGTGACAGCATGTCCACCGTACACTCGTGGGCATGAAAGTGTGTGATAATACATGTGCGGGTCTGCTAACGCACAGTGTGTGCGCGTGTCTCGGTCTGTTAGCAAGTAAGCATGTGCTTGCATGTGACATGTGTCTGTGTATGTTTTGTGTGCGTTTGAGAGCGTGTGTCAGTGCCCACATGCTTGGATCTTCTCAGCACAGTGCTCATACGTGGGATTGTTAAACCTTATTGCACATACAGTATGTGTATTGGCATGTGTGTTTGTACAGGATGTGTTTTGTACATACGTGTGTATATGTGCATTGACCGGATGTATGTTCCACTGGCAGAAGAAGACACTGACTCACACTGTTACAACTGCCTTAAAACATAATAAAAATAAAATGAACAAAAATTTTAAAAACAGGGAAGTATGGGACTTCCAATGAAAGAAAATCTGCACCCCCGCCCCTCCCCACACGGTCACAGTTTCCATCAGAGCCAATAATAAGTAAAGAATATAAATAAATTAATAAATAAATAAGGGGGATATTTTTAGTGATGGCACAGCTTGCCCAATTCCTGCAGGAAAACAGGAATGCTGTAACCAATCACAACACAATTTTTCACACGAAGAGGAGTGTATGTGCTTGTGTGTGTGTGTGTGTGTGAGGTGAAGGGGGAGGTGTGTGTTTGGAGCGTGGGGGGGTATCGGGGGGTACGTGGGGGTGTCATTAAAATAAATAAATAAATAAATAAGAAAGGCCTCCCTTGGAATGTAGCCCAGTGTGAACACAGAGAGGGACTGGGCATGGTCCCGTGCCAGAGGGGGCTGGGAATGGGTCCAAAGAACATATTTGGAGAAGGGGAAGTGAGGAAACGGCCTGTTGTTGGGAGAGGTGAGCTGTGAAGGTGTACCGGGGTGGAGGAACCAGGCCGAGGGCTGGTTAGCACCTCCCCCTCCTTCACACTTCCCACTGGCCCGCCCCCCTCCCTCCCAAAATCTTGTTGTCGGCACCTTGGTGTTCGGATATGCCACTTTTACCAAATCCGGAAACAAATTTGACGCATAATGAGGAAAACAGGCCGTTCAGCCCAACGCAGCTCCTTACTTATCTACAGACTATTCCGACCTCCTGCCATATACAGGAAAAACATTCTGTTGGTAAAGACGGAATTAAGTAGAGATAGCACAATGTTAATTAACTGCAAGCATTCTCTCAGAATTCTGACTGAAAACCTGTAGGTCACATGATGAAACGGAGAGGTTACCAATGCTGCATTCACACCGCTGTTAGCGTTCCTGGGAAAATACCAACACTAACATGGTGAAATGCAACACTAGCGGTCACTGAAATATTTCTCACACAAAAACGCAGACCCCAAGCATCACGCATTAGTATCAAGACCATTTATTTATACAGGAAACTATTTGAATGGAATGCAAGACATCAAATAAAAACACATTCTTAATTTACAGCAAAATAATTAAACTTGGAATGACCATGTAAACATTATGCTTGTTTTTAAATCCAGCCGTTGCTCTAATAATTAATAAAATCACTACTTGGTTTCTGTAGAAACCGTGTGTTTGTCTGCATAATATTGTACGTGTAAATGTCAAATCTTAAGATCTGAAAAGGTAGTAGAATCCAACATTGTTTACTAAGTCCTGTACCTGCATCACTGGTTTGGATTGGTTTGCAATTTTATATATATTTTTTGCTACATCTTAAGATATGACAACATCTGCCATAACTCCAAGAAATATTTTACAGTAATGTATAACCTCCTAATACCCGGCAATACATTTTTGTTCCCCGTTTAACATTTTTGTTAATCTGAAGAACCACATATTCGACTATGCAGAAGCCTACAATACAAGGGACATTCAATAAAATAATATAAACAATATGCTTTGTCAAAAAAATTATAACTTTTTTCTGCTGGGTCTCAGGAGGATATTCGGGATTACTGTGCACAGCTAATTAATAACCAATCAGCTGGAGGATATTGGACACTGCCTGAAATCCCCACAGAGAGTTAGGGACTGACGTTGATGCCGCTCACGTACAGACACGGACTCTATGGAATACATCAGCTGGGTCCAGCGTGCTTTCCGTGGTGTTACCAGGCAGAGAGGGGAGGGGCAGGGCTGAGCGCTGGGGGCCACATGTTGACTGCGGACTGTGAGCCGCGGGGTAAGGCTGTGACATGCCATACCATGGCGCCAGAGGTTTCTGATGGTCAACACTATTTCACACGCCGGTTGGAAAAAGAGGGACCATCTTTTAAAGACCTGGCAAAACTTTTTTTTTCTTCTTCTGTTGTATGCTAAATGTTGGCTAACTATCGCCTGCAATAGCTGTTTCACAATTAGCTTCTCTACGAGCTATGTTACAAACTAATACAACTAATATCACGAGTGTGGAGCCAGCTTGCGAACTTAGATATCTCACCTTTAGGCTTCACTAATCTGTACACTTGTTTAAGAATAAAGTAAACAATTATCTAGCAAGCAAAAGGCAACAACAGTACTGGGCAGCCCCAGGAAACTAAAGATTAGTTTGGAGACCCTAAAAGCACATACACTATATGGCCAAAAGTATCCGGACACCCCATGGTCTGGGGCTGTTTTTCATGGTTTGGGCTAGGCCCCTTAGTTCTAGTGAAGGCAAATCTTAACGCTACAGCATACAATGACATTCTAGACGATTCTGCGGTTCCATATTTTTGGCAACAGTTTGGGGAAGGCCCTTTCCTGTTTCAGCATGACAATGCCCCCGTGCACAAAGCAAGGTCCAAACAGAAATGGTTTGTTGAGATTGGTTTGGAAGAACTTGACTGGCCTGCACAGAGCTTTGACCTCAACCCCATCAAACACCATTGGGATCAATGCGAGCCAGGCCTAATAGCCCCACATCAGTGCCAGACCTCACTAATGCTCTTCTGACTGAATGGAAGCAAATCCACACAGAAATGTTCCAAAATCTAGTAAAAAGCCTTCCCAGGAGAGTGGAGGCTGTTATAGCAGCAAAGGGAGACCAATATTAATTAATAAGTCCACATTAATGCCCATGATTTTGGAATGAAATGTTGGATGAGCAGGTGTCCACTATACAGGTGTACATAGCCACAAAAATATACCAACGTCAAACACTCTGGCTTGCCTTAAATAGAGTAGGTAAAATGATTCAATATAAAATATGCACCAATATTATCACATCAGAATTCTATTCAAACAAAATCCTATTATCCAAACGGATTGAACATTGAACAGGTACATTGAGAAATGCAGTCTGGAAAGCACTGTCATAACACAGATTGAGTAAGACTGCCTCGGCACAAATACATGTCTCTCCAGTTTCATCTACTTTTACTGTCACTCAAAACAAGCCTTTTGTTTGTAAAGTATGGAATAATTCCAGGGCTAAAGTACTGCATTTTTCATGTACATAAATGTACAGCAAGTGTCCATAATAATTCTAAATAAATATACGTGAGTTGGAGGAATAGAAAACTGTCTAAATCTGTTACAGCACCAGGGAGGTTTTTGCTAAGATATATTTATTTAGTAGTATTTGTGTGTCACAGCAATGCATGAGTCTGTCAAAGAATAGAACATGCTTTTTTTTGGAGGTTTTGAAGACGATTCTAAAATAGCCCCGAACTGTAAGCTCAGAGATGTTACAAGAGATGTTACAGTGACATGAAAGAGAGAGATGGGTGGTGGAGAGAAGAGAAGTGAGGATAAAAAAAGGAGAGGAGACATAGTCCTGTGCGATGACCCCTGGAGAAGACAGTGAAATAGCGAGCCTACTCGACAAATGCCATCATGTGAGAGGTATGTGTAAAATTCACCCTCAATCATCAGGCCCTCCGTAGGGTTGGGTTTCACACACTGCCCAAGGTCAGGAAAGCAACGTCAAACCAGGGCTGGGGGGGGCGAGGGTTGAGGGGTGAGGAGGCGAGGGTTGAGGGGTGGTGTGGGGTGAGGGGGTGAGGGTTGAGGTCTTCAGCTTCAGTCTTGGGCATATCAGAGTACCGGAGTCTTGGGTCGCACGTGGCACGTAACATACCACACCCGCCACAATTACTCCTTTTGGGAAAGGATTACGGGGCGTGCAGAGTTACGAGGGGAATGGGGCCTTGGCCTGTACGGCAACCGCACTCTTTTCGCGGTGACAGCCAGTTGGCCCAGGTGCGTTCTCATGGCGGCGCGGCCGAGGGCACATTTGGGCCCGCGATGCTGAAAGCCCACCCCCCAGCACCCTCCCCGCGTGGTCCAGCCCGTGTGAAGGACTGCCACTTCAGCGGGACCCGCTGTCAGGGAATAACATCTTAATTGTGGATTTGGCGAGGGCAGGAAATCGCAGGCTTAGAGAGGGCATGAGCCCCCCGCCGCATGGCACGCAAGGTGCCCGCGCTCGGAAATCCACCCGCGCTGAGAAAACAGCCGGGCGGGACAGAGGCCACTTTGCACCTCTATTTGTAGGTACAGCTCTTCGGCAGAGCCCTGTGTTTGGAGCGCTCGCTGAGGGGCAACCCCCCGCTGACACTCAATAGCGGGACAGTCCCGCCCCTCCCACCCCGTCTGCAGGCTGGGACGGGGTCCTCTGAAAAGCGAGCCTCGCTTCATGCGTAATTACACATACAGGAGAAAAAGGCAGGGAGAGTTAGGGGGAGACATTTTTAAAAAGAGTGTAATTACCAAGCTGATAAACAAGTCATTCATTTTGAACACGCACCTTACCGCCCACTTAATTGGACTTTTCTCTCTTAGGCCAGGGTGGTGTGCGGTTGGCTGGGGCTTTTGGGAGTGTGTGTTGGAAGGGGTTGTTGAAAAGGCGCACAGCTGTTGTCAAACTACATATAGTAGCAGTCGGCTTAATAAACAAAAATGCGTCACTATGCCGGAATCTAAAGCCCTTCTCCGTTTCATAACCGTGTAGTAGTGATATATATTCTTTTAATGACACATATTAAATAGAAATTGGGAGTCTGTTTGCCATAGTCATGAATGCATGTGCCCCCCCCCCCCAAAAAAAAAGAATTAATTGACGCCGTGACGAAGCAATATTTCTGCCGGATACAAGAGCAGTGTAGCTTACTGGCTAGAAAGAGCAGGTGTAATATAAACCTTAGCAAAGGTACAAATAATAAAGATAGTGGCTTTTTTATTGGGCTACCCCCCCCCACCTTTCCACACTCTGACAGGCAGATCTGAGATCCATGCACACTGTTGTTTGTAAAGTGATTTATTTGTGTAAGGGGTTCTGCCTAAAGGCCTGCTGGACTCCCAGGTATTATTAAGAGCTTGCAGTGAAATCCAGGTAGAGCTACTGTACTATGGCCCCCATTTTACCCCAGGTTTATCTTTTGGAATGCCTCCTTTCTTAAAGCGTTCTGTGTCCACAGGAGAGGAAAAAAAACACCAAGGTAACCCTATAGTTTTGAACACTTTTGCCCTGCTGTGCTGTAAAACACACACGCGCACATATGTATGTATATATTTGTGTGTGTGTGGTATATATGAACTGGTAAACAGTAAATTTTTGTATTTTTGCTAAAGCATATGAGTTTTTGCAGCCTAGGCACAGCATATGGGTATAGCGAGGAGACCTTTATTAAAACTGTCAGGGTTGTTTCACTAACTGGACTCATGGAGAAAACCAATTTTGAACAAAACCCCAAATATTTACTTTGTCGCAAAGTAGCATGCAAAAGGTTACCATCTGGCACGTGTTTACCAAACATCACACCGTGTCACTTTCAAAAGACGGCTACGCCATTTTTCCACTTTGCTAATCCAAAAAAGGTCTCCGATGGATGGGTATCAGTGAGTATCCCGCTATGGTTCACCCCACACTGCACAACGCTCCACCTAAAATCTAGAGCCTCCCAGCGCAGCCACAAGCCCCGAAACAAACAAATAATTGAGGAGGTGAGGTAAGGATTACACAGTGGTTTTTGGGGGAGACAGGGGGAGCCTGGGTCTATATTCCTAAAGCACCTTAGAAAAGAAGCACTGAACTACGAACAGTTTTTTTCTTAAAGCTAAATGGAAAAGAGTACGATATGGAAGGGGAGAACTGATCCTAGATCAGTACTCTCACTCTCTGAGACTCTGAGTCGCTTTAGCTCATGATGGATACAGTAAGGACAAGCGCAGTGGGAAGCTGATCCTAGATCAGCACTCTCACTCTCTGAGACTCTGAGTCGCTTTAGCTCATGATGGATACAGTAAGGACAAGCGCAGTGGGAAGCTGATCCTAGGTCAGCAGCCTTACTCTGTGATGCCTTATGAATACAGCTCTTTTTTTCTCTTTTTGGGGAAAGAGGAGCCTGTCCTTCTCCTGCCTGCCAGATCCAGAGAGAGAAAGAGAGAGGGAGAGACAGAGAGAGAGAGAAAGAGAGGGAAAGAGAAAGAGAGAGGGTTTTGCTCAGCTCACAGGCCTCTATGTATTTCATCACTTCCCTTTATATCCGCGTCACCCCTGCTGAAAATACGGCGGGCTCAGACGGAGCGCTGCCTGCCGAGTGTAAGGTAATCCTTTAAGTGGGGACTTTGTGTTTCTTTAAGAGTAAACAGGAGGCGGTTGAAGAGACGTTGTCAGAGTGTAAGGTTACCCGCGCTGTGGCCCCCGGGCCCGGCTACTCCTGAGTGACTCTGAGAAGGTGTTGGAAGGGTGTAGGATGGAGAGGGAGAATGACAGATGTTGTTTTAAAATATTTTTTTGTCCAAGCAGGCCATTGACGAGACGTGAACGGAAATGCATTTGTGTCTGAATTAAATTAGAGGGTTTCCCAAGCTGGGGAAGAGGGGGGGCTGGATAGACGAGAACATCCAGGTCAGGCGTAGCCTTGACCCCCCATCTCCAGCTAACGGTTGCTCATGTAGGACGAGGGTGGGGGGTGTGACAAAATCACAGCCTTGTTTTAGCGGGGGGCCCCCCCAGAGTGGGTCCCTCCTGTCACATGATCCCCTGGAGTGGAGTGACCTGCTGGTGTGTAAGTGAAACCTTCAGGGCCTGTCTCGCAACGCCTCATTTGGGCCCGGTTTCATTCATTTACCTATTTATCCATTTATCTCTCCTCTGGTGTCAGAAGTCCAGCCGCCATCAAACAGCGTTTCCTGTCGGTGGACTTCAAATCACTCAGTGCGGTGTCCAGTTCGGCCTGGTCCCTGTCAAATTAACTCAAGGCGGGCTGCACTGCTTGGTTTTTAGGGTGTATCCACACACACACACACACCCACACACACACACACACACACACACACACACACACGGACACGCAATTCTTCTCAGGCGATGAACATATGTCTCAAGCATCACACTCAGGACTGTGGTTATCACTTTTGGGTTATCAGCAGCAACGCTTAATATTTTCAGAGACTCAAAAAAAAGCAGGTCTTGCTTTCTGCACCTTTTAGACAATTCACATCCACACATTTGGGATAGCCCTGGCAAGCATCAAGAGCCGATGTCTGAGGTAAGAACGCCTGCTTTCGTTTATGATGAAAGAGTGGGTTTGGGTGCCGAAAGAATGCATTTTTTGTGGATGTACTGCTGACACAAACTGACCCCAGCTTATTCTTCCTTCTATTAAACTACATCATGTAAAAGCCTTTAAAAAAGATACTGCAGCTCCACACACATATCAGAGTGCATCACAGGTATGAAATGAGTGAGGTGAAACCATATCAGCGAGGCATGTGTGTGTGTGTTCATAATAGATGTTGGCCCTGTATATCGCACTCTTCTTCAACCTCTTGGGACATTATGGTTTACTTTACGAGGAGAGACAGAACAAGCGGTTGGTCCGCATCCCGCATCCTACAGCTTACGCTAACTCAGGCAACAAGGTTTCGCTCAAAACCAGCAGTCTGCAACTTCACCATGTGCAGTGCGTAAGATTAAACCACGCAAGATAAGGGCCAATGCTAAGCCAAGAAATCATATTTGATCAGGACCAGAACAGTTCTTAGGTCAATGTTTTGTTCTTCAACATAGACACAAGCTTATATATTTCTTGTCTTTTTTCCTTTTCTTTTGAAGGGGGTGTCTTGTTTTTTTATCATTGGATGAGAAACACGATGTTCACACGACACTACCGAAAGAGAAAAAAGAGAGAACATGAAAGAGAGAGAGAGAGAGAGAGAGCGAGAGAAATTGGGTGGGGTGGGGAGGGGGGGTTGAGTGTTTAAATCTCAACAAACCCATCACCTCCAGTAACAGCGAGGCATGAAGAGATGCAAACAGACGAAGGAGGGAGTACAAGAAGAAGGAGAGTAAAGCTGTGCACTCATTCACTCATTCACTCGTTCGCTTTTATACTCTCCTCCACAGTCCCATGCGCAGGCTAATTACACAGCGCATTCCCCGGCTGGCTTTTCGCATATAACAATCACAGACCCACCCGTAGAATATTCTTTAAACTTCAGAGGATCAAGACCAATTATGGGCCTAAGCTCTACCTATTTCTGTTTTGGAGAGGGTGTCGGGGTGGAGGGGTGTCGGGGTGGTCAGAGATGGATAAAAGATGAGGGGGGGTAATCCCCTCTTTTTAAGCATGCTTCCCTGAAAAGAATGGCAGACCAGAACCACTCAACGAATTTCGGCCTGGTCTTAAATATGTGCAGTCTGAGCCCAACTGCAGAGTGAAAATACACACACACACAAAAACACGCGCGCGCACGCGCACACACACACACTCTTCTGTTGTCTCTCATATGCACACCTTCTTTGTCACTCTCTATATCTCTCATACACACGCATTCAGTCTCTCTCTCTCTCTCTTCCACACACACACACACACACAGGGGAGGTGTTTAAGACCGCTGGAGGCCTCTCCAGGCTGTTGATGGTGTTTAAGTGATGCACGGAGGTATTTAACAGGGCACTTTCCAAACATTCATGCTGGGCCTGAGCCCACAGGCCTTAGACAGGTTTTCACGGCTGGCGGCGTGGGGGGTGGGGGGGGTGGAGAAGAAAGGGGGGACCTGTGAGTGTGTTGGGGGGGGGTAGGGGGGTACAG
The DNA here is from genome assembly GCA_022702515.1 of Ilyophis sp. 1 JC-2022. Lineage (NCBI taxonomy): Eukaryota > Metazoa > Chordata > Actinopteri > Anguilliformes > Synaphobranchidae > Ilyophis > Ilyophis sp. 1 JC-2022. The sequence goes on from CM040404.1 coordinate 41,316,875, forward strand.
ATCTCCCTTCTCCCTCCACTCAAGGCCACAAGGGTCAAAAGGTAAGGGGAGGGATTAGAGAGGCCAGGGCTTGGTAGCCTAGTTAAAGTGCCCGGATCACTGGAAATGTTGTACTGTAGCAGAGAGAGGCAGGTGTGAGGCGCTCGCACACGCAGAGGAGGGCGGGCAAGCAAGGCCTTTAAGAAGACGCTTCACTGACCGCTCACCACACCCCCAAATGATGAGGCTCCAGGTGCATCGATAGCATATTAGCACGGCGCCGCAACTCGTTAGCACCGAGGCACCCCCGTGGCCTTACGTAATAATACAAAAATAAACAATGACGATGACGACACATAGAACATACTGGAATGAACTGCCGGAAAAAGCGGCGGAAAAATTATTGTTGGCGTTCAGCGACCGGCCGGCGAATCTGTCAACACGGAGCCGGACAGTGAGCCTTCAGAGAGAGGGGTTTAACATCGCACGTAGCTCGCTTAGAAAAACCCAATTATTACCTTGCAGATCGCTGACCTGTAAAGGGAGAGGTAGCCGGAGGAAGGCGAGAAACCCGCGCATGGGGGCCGTGACCCTTTTTGCACGCCAGCCCTAGGTAAGCCATGTTAAAACAACAATGGCTCCAATCAAGAAGATTTTCTGCATGGAATGGCAAGTGACAAGAGGTAAAAGGTCAAAAGCATCAACCCCTCGTGTTTTGTCGTACAAAAACAAAACAAAACAAACAAAAAAACCGAGTCCTGGTCATCCAGTAATGAAGAGGCTCATGGGTAAAAGGCAGAACTTATGACCCCCCTCCATAAAGAGAACTTGGACTCATCCGTCTTCCTTTTCGCCTCTCTCTTACCGCTCACCTCCCGCTGCAAACTTCAGAGCAAAAGCAAACTGGATTCAACAAGCGTGAATACAACAGGGAGCCCATTAAACCAGGGGGAAAAGCACAGAGGACCTGGCCAGCTCCTGCCATTACTCACTGTTCAGAGTCCAAACACAACAGTGACAACTATTCAAAATCATTGTATTATAATCATATCCCTCTCAGATGAACCTAGAAATTGATTTTATTCAACGTTCAATAGAAATACAGCACACATAATGGTATACGTGTGCACACACACACATACACATACAAACACACACAAACACACGCATCTATATATAAGATCAGAACCATTGTTAAAGTATAACTGTTCTTTGGTTGTGTGATATACTGTAGAAAGGGGAACAGGGAAAGAGGACCCAGTTTGAGCTCACAGATTGATACAGAATATGTAAATAGTATTATCTAAACATAGTTATGCATTTCTGCTCATAAATTACTTAATAATTCCCAAAATGCCCACTGACCTCAATTTCACAAGCATTTTCTTTACATAGAGGTAGTTAACTAGTAACATTTCTTTTTACGAAAGTAATTGAGTCTGCCACCGTTAGTTGGCTGATTGCACTTTTTAGAGCTGGTTGTTTTTTTCTTTACCTTGATGTGGGCTGCGTGAAGCCAAGGTCAAACAAGTGAGTTGTATGTTTCTTTAATCTCCTGCGAGCACATTTAACCAGATGGACACTGTTATGCATTTAAGCAAACTCATCGGCAATGATTGTTCATTAAGAAATCTTACTTACTGAATGCGGCTTACTACTGAATGTAACCGGGCTTCTTAACTGTTTTAACGTTTTGATAATCTTAATCTCAGCATCTAGCATGCTTCTTTATTATATAGCTAACTATAGAAGGTGTGACAGTCTTCCCCCCTCAGCAAGAAATGGTGGAAGGGAGGAAGGGAGGAAGCTAGGTTTTACAACAGTGGCAACAGTGTGCAGTAATTGAAGTGCAGTGTTTGGTCACTGTTGAGGGGAGGCAGAGTTGGCGACAACCTCAGACCTCCGAACACGGCCCTCTCTGCCATGTAACGGCCGGCTGATTTCCCTGCAGAATCAGTCAGGTGACCGCAAGGCCCTTGCAGGGTTGCAGAGCGCGGAGGAAGTGACCTCACAGGAAGTATCGCCTGAGATGAGTTGAGCTGTCTCATTCGGTGGCCCGAGTCATTTCACCGGGCTGCCCCATGTCTCTGCTTAAAGAGGCTAATTACACACAGGATGAGGAATTAGAAGACAATTTGAGGAATTATACCCCATGGCTTTTTCTCCAGGGGCCAAAAGCAGCTGCAAGGAACTCCGAATCCCAGGATGCTGTTCTCCCAAATGGCCTGTTATTCCTTTGCACGACTCCTAAATCCACCACAATGACCAAGCAACAATTCTTTCTTGCTCCTGAGGGAAAACTCAACATGAGAGGCTTAACGAGTAGTCTGGGCATTTGGCACAAGAAAAATAAAGTGAAAATTGCAAGGTTTATTTTCTATGTTTTTTTTTCCCTTTAAAAGACAGTTTGTCCACTGTATATATTAAACAAAGGCTGTAACTGAGATGGGAAGGTTTATATAGATACATCTTACATCAAGTCCATAAATGTGGCCTTAGGATACCATAAAAATTACCATAAAAGGCAATAGAACAACATTGTGTTTGGCAGCATACTGATTGCCAATATTTTCCATTTTCAGTGTATTTGTGTGCAGAACACTGGAGTTATGCACAGAGTAAATATTTAATGTATCCATAGAGTTTTGCTTCCATGGTTACAAGATCGGTTGTTCAGTCAGTGGACTCTAAGTGGGTGCAGAAAGACCCTGACACACATCAGTTTAAGACCTCATTTTCAGCTAAATGCCAAAGTCAGAATTAGAACACGGCGGTCTCTTCAAAACAAAATGGGCTGTTATAGGCCACCCCTAGCATTAACATGCCTTGTCGCAAAGCTACACGTATACAGTGAAGCTAAACTGATGGGGAAAAAAATGAGCCAGTTGGTAGGAATTGTTCCATGCTTTGGCTGGTATTGTATTAAATTTACACCCTCGGGGAAGGCGTTTAGCTGGACGCTCTGAGTCAATGTGCCTTACAAGCAGTCATTCATAAATGCTTGGAATGTCCAAACGAAAAGCCTTTCCTCTTCTTTTATATCTTGTGCAACTGCCCTAGGTGCCTTTTAAGTCTGAATATAAGATTTACCACGCCTCGCACACAGTGGCAAAAACCCAGCAGTCATACCTCTTAATGCGGGCGGACCCACGAGGACAAAACACAAGGACTAATATCATCCTATTTTTCATAATGTCACACTGGTAACTTTTACAGGCGTCCAAAATGAACTGCTGAACACTACTTACATTTCTTACATTATCTAAGATAAATAGCAAAAAAAAAAAGAGAGAGAAAAAAAGACATACACTAAAAAGAAAGATCATGAAAGTGAATCAGATATGAGAGCCTCACGCGCCGGCATGGGCTAGTACAGTTTTGTGCAACACATGCTTTGCAGTGCGGTAATTAGCATGTGCAGATGACCTCATCTCTGCCCGAGCTCTACCACTGCTAATAAAGAGGCACTGCCACCCACTCTCTCCTCTCCCCTCTCCCCTCTCCCCGCCTGGCTTATTACCTCCCACCCCCCTCTCCCCTCCCTTCCTCCACTAGCCATCAGCGCAGGGGAGAGAGGGGGGAATAGAAAAGACTCATATCATCTGCAGGGCAAAGGTGAGATGCCTGGGGAGTGAGCGGGAATGAAATTCTCCCAGTCCCATTTTACCAGCCATTCAAACTGCATTACTCTAAAGAAGGGAAACTTATAAAGCCCCCCCCCCCACCCCCCGTGCTTGAACACATTTCTGTGTGTTTATAGGAGTGAGAAAGTGCCCGCTGTACTGAAGGCTCTGTAATAGATTCCCAATTTAACATTTAAGCTTTTTCTCTCTCCCTCGTTTTCCCTCTCATTGCATAGCTGTCTGCCTGCTTTGAGCAGCAAGAAAGTATGTTTTTTTTTTTGACCGGGCTCTGCTGAAACTTTACCACCCGCGTAGAGCTGATGGAATTTACATGATGAACAGCTGCAGAGCTCATCTGCATCCCTTGATGGCGGGATTATGTTTTTTTTTTTTAAATGTCTTTTTTTTTAAGACCATATATTTGTTTCATCTACAAAGTATTTTTGTGAACCATATAGACATTTGGGCGCGACATTCATGCCAAAGTCATTTGTTTGTTTAGCAGATCTAGGGTATTATCGTCATTTGGGGTGATCTACATGCCACTGTGTCGTTGCTGATTTCTTTTCAGTTACAAACTTTACTGATAGCGAAGCGGAGTATTATGCGATGATGAATAGAGGACGATAGCATGTCCCATCTAGAAATTTAACCTGCAAACGTCCGGTTACTAGATGCGCAAATAGAAGAAATCCTGGTACTTTTTTTGCAGTTACATTTGAATATTTAGCTGAAACTTTAATCCAGAGTGACTTACAATGCGCAGTTGCATTGTTTGCTAGAGGATGATTAAGGTTCTGTATCTCAGGTGGTTTCCAACCACTTTGCACTTCAGCAAGAGAACCGTGGATTTCAATGTTTGTACAGTGAGAAATTGTGCTTCTAACTCTGTTTGGAGGTGACACCATGCCATGAATGCCATATCGACGTTTGGGTGAAAAACCTATTTGATTTGGCCTTGTGTGTTTATTATATCAACAATAACGGAGGTTTTGATTAAAAACTATTTCAATGCAGGCTTTAAAATGGTCGCATCCATACAAGTAGTAAATTATTTATCCATCTTGTCTCTTTTTGAATATGCCTATATTATTTGCACTTATAATACTACAAGCACATTTCCTGGGGTACTCCACTGAAAAAGGTTTAATCAGTATGATGATTTATGCTGTCTGATACTTTTTAAACAGCTGACATCCTCTTTTTTTCAAGACTCAAATACAAGCAGTATTTTCTTCCTGAACATAATCAAGCACAGGCAAAAGCACAAGTCAAGCACAAGTCAAGCACAGGCAAAAGTTTCACATAACATTTTTATTTATTTATTAACCCTTATTTATACAGGGTATAGCCCCCCCCCATTAGCCTAAACTGCATGTCTTTGGATTGTCGGAGGAAACTGGAATACCCGTAGAAAACCCACGTGGACACATGAAAAAACCTGGCTGGGATTCAAACCCAGGACCTATCTGCTGCACCACCATTCTGCCCATTTGTGGACGTGAAGTAATCAGGATTGACCTTTTCAAGCCTATCCGGGCAATGTTAGAGTTGGGTGGATAAGTGTGCTATCCTGCTCTCTTCTGCATTCACGGAGGACATTGCACCCACGGCATGGCCAAAAAAACATGATCGTAATTCCAACACAAACTGAAAAACACAAACGAAAACACATATTTATCAGAAACATTGAAGCAAATATAGTCTGTTCTTTGAAGAATTATTCAGTGAAGATGCGAACAAATTAGCAACGTGTTCTCAATCTGAGTCATATTCTCTCTAACCCTGAGCAAACAGAACACATGCACACATAATCAAGGTGTTACCCAAATGGGGAACTAATGTGAACAAACGGTCCGGATAAACACTCGACGTGTCAAATCATGTCATACGCGCTGTCCAGTGGGCTGGATAAGCACCTTTGGAAGTGAAGCCACTTTTACTTGGAGAAAGTCATACCAGGCTCCAGGCCAACGTAAGGGTGAGATGTCCAATAGATACTGGCAGGTATACCCATGGCTGGCTGTCAAGGCCCAGGCCTCCCAGCTGAGACAAAATCAAAATTAAGGTGACCTGACAGAAAGCTGAATACAAGGAGCCAGCGAAGAGGGCATCATCTATTCTGTCACTTATGGATTTTTCAGTAAACCTGGAGGGAAAAAAAAGTACTTTTTGGATCAATTATATGTCAGATTGAAATCAGCACACACTAGGCACAGTTACAGGAAGTGCTGGTGATGTTCCATTGCACATCGAACAAGTGCTACATAATGCAATCCACATAAAACAACAATCCCAAAAAAAAATACTGTTTTTTTAAAAGGTTACAATAATTTGTAAACTGCTTTTTCCCTCAGTATTCCCTTCAGTATTCTAAATAGTTTTTATGTTTTTTTTTTCTTTTGCCGATTCGGGCGTTTAGTTCATCTTCATGGTCCCATCTCACAGGACAAAGACCGTTAATACGGCTGAGTGATTCAGGGTACGTCATTTTCGGACCGAGGGGGAAACCGTCCTTTCCCCCCTTTTCTATCTACCATAAGGCGCTTTTTTAATCAGCATCATGTGCAAATGAAATGTCATGGCCTTTAATGCGAGACCACTCAGGAAATGTCCATTAAAATGTCATGGGGGAGTGAGGATGTGGGGTTGGGGGTGGGGTGGGGGGCTGGGGGGGGGGGTTATAATGCCACACATGGTACGATAAGCACAGGAGCCAATGGGCACTTAAAACTGTATGGCTCTACTTTGACCCCAGGAAGAATGGTCTGTGTTGATGTTGTCTTCCTCCCTCTATATCTGCACTCATATGATGGTCAGGGTACACACCATGGACCCTAAAAACTGAAATCTAAGGTGGACTTGTGTTAAATGAACGTGTTCAGCTTTTATCAAACTTGTCTGTTTGATAGTTAGCGTGTAATAGAGACCAAACCAAACAATTTCGCCACATTTAATTTGAAATGTTCATTTGTTTTGTGCATGAATGGCTTAAAATCTATTTCAAACTCCAGTCAGATAATGTTTCTACCATAACAATAATATTCTCAGTTCAGTTCTCCACAGGGGTTCCCCAGAGATCAATTCTCGGCCCCTGTCTATTTACTGACATTGGAATATATTTTATAAACACGTGAAGACTATACACAAAACAAAATTGCATCGGCAGCTGATTAGCATGGACAATGTCTGTCAGCTCCTGCTGAATGGCTGAAGCTTAGTAGGTGTGGGCTTGGTTAGTACTTGGATGGGAGGCCTTCTGGGAAAACCAAGTTGCTGCTGAAAGTGGTGTTGGTGGGCCAGTAGGGGGCAGTCTTCCCTCTGGTCAAATAAAAAAAATAAAAAACCCAATGCCCGAGTGCAGTGATGGGGACACTGTGCTGTAGGAGATGAGTCTTTCGGATGAGACGTTAAACTGAGGTCCTGACTCACTGTGGTCATTAAAGATCCCATGACACTTATCGTAAAGAGTAGGGGTTTCCCCGGTGTCCTGGCTAAATTCCCAGCCTGGCTCTTTCAATCTGCTACCGAATCATCCCCCAGTTTAATTGGCTAAAATGTTTTTTAAAAATTCTTCTCTACCTCTCCACCTCAGCTGATGTGTGGCGAGCATTCTGGCGCAAGATGGATCACCCACGCAATAGGGCAGCTGCCCCAGGGGTTGTTTGGCTGAAGCCAAGGGAGGCAATTGTAACCAGGCAATGGCGGTACCGCAATGATTGGTGTGCATTCCTGTGCATCAGGGCCACCTTCATTAAAAAAAACTGTACTCATCCTATGCCGATGACATAATTTGATAGGTGGAGAGAGAGCGAGAGAGAGAACGAGAGAGAGAGAGAGTCAGAGACCAAGAGAGAGAGAGAAGAGAGAGGAGCAGAAGGTAGTTTGGCGTCTACCTGTGCCCGATTCTGCAGAGAGGCAGGGACTCGGGCTCATCTTCAAATTAACTGTGTGGCAGACTGGACTGTCAGCTGCAATTATCCGCCTCGCACTTCCAGGGCTCGTCCGCGCAATTTCCTTTCTCTCTCTCCCTCTCTCCCGCAGTCCAAATATCTCTGGCGAACAGGCCGCAGCCATCGCTGTCAACTCACACATCCTAAGAGTCATAATCTTACCTTGCACATTTGAAGGTTATTTCTGTAACAGAGATGGGTACCGCACTCCAATCTTAAAGGAACAATTATTTCAGTTTGGTCTGGTCAGCAGTTCACCGTAAGGCCGAAGGAGGTCGAAATGATTACTCGGTGGCTGTTGTCAAAGATTGGCTTTTAAATTTTAATTTGATTAAGGGTCAGATTTCACGACTTGAGAAAAAGTGAATTACTAGAATTACACGCGTTTCTGCGAAACGAGCGTTCTGGGAAGCCAGTGACACGCAGGCTGCTGTGTGCTTCGCGGCCAGGCCCAGCCTTGTGAGCTAAGGTGGCTAGTGCGCAGTCAGGCAGACAGTCTCGAGCACTCATTAGCTCTTATCAGCACCGGGGCTTAACGATTACATCCCAGCGCTGAGACACCCGGGCGGGACGAGTAAATAAAACCAGGGCAGGGAGAGCGGCCTGACAGTGATGTCGCTCCCGCTCATTGATGGCGCATCGATGCCGTACGCTTAACAAAGGGCAGCGGCGAGACGAGCCATCCGACGATCCCGCCGCTTATCGGTCCAGCCCGATAAGGGAAACGGATTGATTAACGTCACGAGGGTCTGGCATGCCACACTGCTCTAGAACCTTCCGGAATCACGAGGAAACACGCAAACCGCGCTGAAACTGTGACTGTGGCCAGGACTGGCCAGGGACATGAGAGGGTGTTTGTGTGTGTGGGGGGAGGGTGAATCATTTCATTCCTCTCCCCAGGGTGAAATAAAGTGATAGACAGAGTAAAATAATGCCACAGCCTTGAGGCACGAGGTACATATCTAGTTGTATACCCCAGAGGGGGGGGATCAGATCAGATCAGATTAAAGGCATTTATGCATAACAGCACAGCCATATTCTCGTCTCTCTCCAATTGCATCACATTATCTCTTAACTGGTGAACTGTGGAAGGCACCCGCCTCGCCACCTCCTCCGCCCGCGGACATATCCCGCGGTGCCATTTCAACGTCACAGCCGGGCTCCCGGACCCATTGCCACGGTGACGGCGCGCTGACCTTCACCCTCGTCAAATCGGGCACATGCCTCGCGTCCCATCCTCGGGCCGCAATTTCGCGATTTTCACGGCGTGAATTTATATATATTTTTTCCGTTCTCTTTGGTTCAGGATGGTGTTTTTCCCCCTCACGCGCTCCTCGAGCCCACATTAGCCGACTTTATGAGTTGATTTGGAGAGATGACACGGGCGGCTCGGCCTGCTTGCTGCTCCGCCCTCTCTCTTATTTCATTTCACTTCCTCCGGATGCAAATAAGACCCTGGGAGCTGTGAAAGGAGAGATTATGCAGCCATCTCCACTAATAAAAATATCATCCCGGCGCGGGCATGTCTTCACCTCAGAGAGAGGTTTTACCCTCGCAGCAGAATTACGGAATAAGAAGGACGGAATCTGGACTGGAGGAGGATGGAAAAGAAGAGGAAGAAGAGGTGGAAGAAGACGACGAAGAAGAAGAAAAAAACCAGGCAAGAGATATTGCATTTTTGACTCCATTTCATGGTCACTGTCACATATTAATATGGGGAAAGTGCTTACTTTTTCAAATAATGAAAACAGGGATGGGGGATGGAGGGTGGGAGATAACAGATGACAGTAAAATAAAGAGAGAGTGAAGACTCTATTAAAGCCCTCCAGCTGACAGTGGCAGTGTAAGCCTGCAGGTTGAGATGGTGGAACCCGAGAACGACGCTTCTCCCATTTTAATTACAGTACCCCCAGGGGAAGGGAGTCCTAGAAACTGGCCTGGATGCTGCCAACCTCCTGCTTTTCCTCTATAAAACACACACACATACACGCACACTCGCACACATGCATGAAGGAACGCATGCACACACATGCACACACATGCACGCGCACACGCACACACACACAACTAACAGGAGAAGTCTGGTGCCAGCACACCATTACTCATACGCCTTAGAATGAGAAGCGCGATCACTCTGGACGGATGGAAAGACCATGACCCCACATACAAGTTCACCTCATTAGGGTCCAGTAAGGGTGCATCGTATTTGCGCTGTTCTGTCCAGGTCATGGGGCACACGTGTGTGTGTGTGTCTGCATGCGAGTGTGTGTGTGATTATGTGTGTGTACGTGTGTGTGTCTGCATGCGAGTGTGAGTGTGTGTGCTCATGTGTGCGTTTTGTGTGTGTGTCTGTGTACAAGAATGTCTGTGCATTTATATTACTGAGCATGTGCAAATGCATGTGAAAGAAATAGTCTGTGTGTGTGTGTGTAAGGGGGGAGGAGGGGTTGTGTGCTGGTGTGTATGGAACAATTTATGGTTGGAACCAATTTGCCATCAACGGGTAAAATAAAGAAGCAGGTCAAATCTCTCCAGATTCTTCCACTGAACAACCACCCTTGGATGGCTCACCCCAGTTTGGTTGTGCGTGCTCTTCTACCCTAACCCTAAACCTTACTGATAACACTTCTCCAAAGATAGCATGACACTGACCGTGCCAGACCAAAGCAGTCCACTCCCTCTCTCTTACAGGGTCAGACCAACTCCACTGGTTAATTATTATGAAAGATTGATTTGTCTTAACAGTGAATTAAACCGGTGACACAGTTGACTCACTTTGTAACTTATTGGGTGTGTAGGCCCTTCTAACTTATGTTTGAATTATATTTTGTGTGACAAAATGGTAAGCGGTAATCATTTGCGCTGAAAACTATGCGAGGTGATGTACTGACCAAATCGCCAAACCACAAAACTTTTAGAAGAAGCACAGAAGCGACATTCTGAGACACAGGCAACTCTAATACAGCCTCTGTGTAGCTCATTTCTGAATCGTCTTCTCTGAGGGGACTTGTGTCGAGAGGCCGATTTTTGAGCGGCAAGCAAAGTTTAGCAAAAAGCTAAGAGTGCGCACCCTCTGGAAGAAGGCTCAGAACATAACATAACATAATATAGCATAGCATAGCATAGCATAACATAATATAACCAAACAATGACAACAGGCCATTCAGCCCAACAATGCTCGCCAATTTCCTACCATTAAAGGGTACCTAGTGCTCACCGTTTACCTACACGCTCGATAGTATCTAGCAACGCATCAAGCCTGGTTTTGAAAACCCCCAGAGTTTCTTCCTCTACTACATGACCTGGCAACCTATTCCACACAGTGATTACTCTCTGTGTGAGAGGGACGGGCAGAGGACCGAAACGACAGAACAGCACGGAAGAAAAAGGCCCAGCAGCGCATTAAGGCTCGTACTTCCGAGCTGCTAAAGCGCAAAGCACCTTATTTTTACAGCCTGAGTTCCACCACACTGACTCATCATTAGTTACATATTTACCTCGGGGAATGTACAATGTTCCGCGGGTTCCGGCCGGCGCACAGATTCTGATCTGCAAAAGCACCACCGCTGGCAAGCTCGCAAATCTTGACTGCGGGGGATGCATCGTAATTCTGCGCGGGATCCTCGTCTCTCTCTCAGCCCTCGTTTTCGAGCTGCTTGCTTCTGATGTCTTCATCACCGTGCCTCCCTCAGACTAAACAAGCCAGCAGAAAAGGGCCTAAACCGCTTCCACCACACTACAAAAGTGACTATGCGAGTGCTTGTGTACTCTAGGGGCACCTCTTGCCGTTTCAGGACAAACGTTTTGTTTATCCTTGCCTTTTAAGTGCCAATTTACATGAACATCTTAATGTTTTTTTTTTTGGTAGAATTTTTTCAGATCATATCTTCAGATACATCTTTAAAAAAAAGTTAATTCTGCGTTTAGCTGGACTGATTGACTTTAACTTGAGAAAACGATCGATGCAAAAACTTCCAACCTACACCCAACCAGCAGCTTTTCCTGAGTCACTCCAGGGATTGTGGAAATTCGTTGTTGAAAGCCCAAATGCTCAGCAGTTTGGATCTAACCCAGACTGCACCCAGATTTCCCACCACGGCCCTGTTTGTGTTACGACCCCCCCCCAGTATATCCGCTTCCATTCGCATGGACAATTAGGAGCAGAAAGCACACAAGTGTGATTTCAATTCCATATTGAAAACATTTTTATTAAACGCAGCGTTTAAAATAACCTTCGAGACTCCTTAGAGTTTGTCGAGTAAAAGCACCCATGCAAATCGTATCAGCATAAATACTGATGTACAAGAGATATACAACTTTTATATTCACCAGTGTTTGCTTTCGGTCTTGCAGCGTGACGGCATGACCATTTCATTTTATCCTGAGGGGAGGGTACAAGCAGGGGATGCAGCTCACAGACACAGTTCAACAGGATCCAATTAAACTACCAGACAGTCCCAGATGTGACGCAGTAGAGATGTCCAAAATACAAAATAAATAAATAAGAAAAAAAATTAATAATAAATGGAAAAAACACTCGAGATATAACAAGCAGATAAAAGAGAAAAATCAGAAATGCATTCATTCATCAAAAGTTACGGACACCCACGGCTTTTCCTCGGGGCTAAATGTTCGATCAAACTTCATAAAGTGGAAAAAAAATCAAATAAATACATAAAATAAAAAACACCATCTAAAGAAAATCTCCTAGTGAGTCCCATCATTGGCACTGATAGTTATGCTTCATTGCTTTTCACATAAAGACAGAAGCAATTAATAAGTCAACAAAACAAGGACTTTTAAAACACTCAACTTTGCTCTGCAAAAAAAAAAAAGAAAAGAAGAGAAAAGCCCATGAGAAATGGAAGCACTGTGTTACACAATGTTCAGAATAATAAAACCAAATGAAAGAAAACAAAGCAAATAGTTTCCACAGAGTAAGTGGTGTTCGCCAATATCGTGCAAAGCAAACAATAACACAAATGCATATTTCAACTACCAATTACAAATATATTTTTGCACCAAGTGGATGAAGGCAAGCTGCTATCATGGTTTAAACCGTGTACAGGCATATGGTGAGTGTAACTTGATATGTCATGGTATTATCTCTTGATGTGTCAGTGATGGCATAACACACCATACTTATTTGCGGTTATTGACAACGGATTCATAAATGTATAGTGCTTATGGAGGTTCTATATACTGCTTGTTGAGGGTTTACATAGCACTTTGAAATAGAAGCAATTTCATAGGAGTTAACGTGTTACTTTACGGTGTCTAACCCAGAAAGAAGTTGACATCACTGGGATAGAGGCCCATTAGAGTGTCTCGTCTGGACATTTTTCTGCCACAAAAAGTGTGCCATTCTTTCAACGGGCTTCACTCCAATTTAGCGCTGTAATGACCGGGGCCGGCTAGAGATGCGCGGGGTAACATTCCTTCTCCATTTTCCTCCTCAAAATTGAACGAAGAAACACAACTGTAGGCCCCGTCCCATCCCATCAGTTCGGGAGAGTGAGGACCTGCTCGAGTATTGCGTGAAGTCAGCTGACTGCAGACCATTGATGGATAGCACACAGAAAGAGCAGCAGCCATTTTACTCGACAAGGTTCAACAAAAATCCGTCAACATAGAGTGGGGGGAGAGATTTAATTAGCTAATGATGTCACCATATGAGCCATTCATACTAATATGAATTAATTAGCCATATACGGAGTGATTACATGGCCAAAGCCGAGTGCGCCAGATAGGGAATTCATCCAGGACAGATGAAGAGCCTTCCCCTTTGTCATCTGGGGATCTTCATCTATAATGACCACAGTGAGACAGGACCTTGGTTTGGTACGTCTCCTAAAGCGCAGCGTCCCCATCGCTCTACAGGGGCATTCCGTTTTCAAGTTGGTCCAGAGCGAAGGCTGCCCCCCACTGCCCCGTAAACACCTCGACTTACCACGGCTTGCGCTACGTTTGGGGAAAACTTATCCAAGACCCAAAAATTCTACCCAGTTCTGAAACTGCACATTCCTCATAAGCGCCTCTAATTTGGTGCTGCGGGAATAAATAAATTCACATGGCAATACGGAGCCGTGCCGAAGATTGCAAAATTCACCAGCGGTTTTCTCACTCGGCAGTCTTAATACGGCCCTGAAATGAGGTTCATGGTACCGAACACATTTCCTTAAATACACCAAATTTGATTGAGTTTTTTTTTTTTTTTCACCGCGCCTAAATTACAGTGCACATTAACTCAATCTGTAGCTGCAGAATTTAATCCGTCAATTACCGGACGAATTCTCCCCATTGCTCGCAAATTGTGGCTCTCTATACAGTCTCGTGGAAGATTTGCTGCACTCTATATTTATCTCATCCCAATGCATATTTATTTCTAATTCTTATGTGGCTGCGGGCGCTGCCATGATTCTCCATCCTGAGCACGCATTAGCATGCCTATAATAGAGCTTAGAGTTACAGGAGAAACCCTGCTGGAGACTCACGGAAGGATTTGAGCTTGGATTTATCATGTTGGGAATTATTTACTCCAGAAACGCCGTTCTGATTCGCCGAATAAAGACCTCGGAAAAGTTGACACGGGGCATCCGGGACGGAGGGGAAATAATCCACAGGAAGGGGGTATCGCCAATACTCTTATTTAAGGATTGCAAAATAAATATTCAAGTAAAATGTATAAATCGTGAGAAATTTCTAACTCCGAATATTCTGCACTGAAAAATGGCTGGCATTGGGTGAATTTTTAATATGAGTGAAGGTGGTAGCCTACATGATGTTCAAACTACCGGTCCACAGAGAGCACTATGAAAAGTTTGTTCTATATACAAATGTTTTTCTGTTTTTCTGGTCGTCTTGCACCCATACATTTATGTTCCAAAGTATGCCATGTTACCTGGGAAAACAGAAACAAATGGCTTTTTAATAAGAAGATGCAAAACTGAAATAGTTTAGATATGATGTGATAAAGACCTGTGAAATGTGGAGAAAAAATCCTTTACATTACCAATTGCTTGTTGTGTGATACACAACCTATTACTTGCTTAATGAACAAATAAGTGAATTAACATACAAGATCATATTTCATACAGAATCAAGAATCAAGGCAGGTTTCTGTAAATCATTTTTTAAAAAATCTGCAAGAGACGATAGCAATTCCGTTCCGTTAACCCCAAAGGGTTAATGCTGAACCCAGCTGAGATTTGAATCCGTTTCCTCTGCTTGAAGCCGACCCGCTCAAATCCCGCCGGAAAGTGAACTCTCTGGTCTCTTCCTAATCGTGCTTTAAAATCTGAACAAACAGAGAGCTTCCATTTTTCATATTACGTACACAATCTGGACAGATATCATGGGGACGACTCAGCTTTCACACGATTGGACAAGGCCAGCTGCACTCAGCCAACAGAACTCATTAACGTTGTCCTTTCCCCAGATCGACCGTTTCCCCCGTTCAGATTCACAGGATTCTAAAAATGTTTTATTGATACACATGATTGAGGCCAACACATATTACTCACTCTTATTTATCCGAATGCGTTCCCATGCATGTTCTCGATGGCATTCCCGTTTTATAATTCCAAGAAGCCTAATCAAGGTCTTTCAAAGCAATGGCATTCATGGAAACATATTTAATATTAACTACCCTATTTCTGCTCATATGTAAACAGCAAAAAAGAAAAAAAAGAAAAAAAGAGTTCATATCAGGTAAAGCCAAAAAATGACAAGACAGAAATCAATAAAAATCTAATCAGCAAAAATCTGTAACCTATTGACTCTGTATCACATTCCCAATAGTTCGAACAATAATTTATCTTACTTTAAAAAGCTCTGAAGGCATTTCTTTAAATGTTCCTCTGAAATTCTAAGAGGAGCACTGAACTTACTGAAACTTGGTATTAAATGTTAGCATGTGGGTTTTTAAAAACCTATTTCCACTCCGTAACACCGAAAACCCCCCAAACTTGGCTTTTCAAGTTTCTGCAGACTTCTGTGCCTACACTCTGCTTTTTTAGCTGTTGCCATTACAATGGAATCTTTATCCGTTTCCCTATGACCTCTGACCTTTAAAGGTAAGGCAGACAGCTGTGGCAAACCCGATCTCGTTTTGCGCCTGTGGCATTTATTTTTTTCTTTATCAAGTTCAACAACCCACCACCACCACCACCCCCCCCCCCCCTCACCTCCACCCAATCCCTCCATCCTGCACCCCCCCTCCACCAAATCTCAACATCCTGCACCCCCCCTCCACCTCCACCCAATCCCACCATCCTGCACCCCCCCACCTCACCTCCACCCAATCCCTCCATCCTGCACCCCCCCTCACCTCCACCCAATCCCTCCATCCTGCACCCCCCCCCCACCTCCACTCAATCCCACCATCCTGCACCCCTCCTCACCTCCACCCAATCCCACCATCCTGCACCCCCCCTCACCTCCACCCAATCCCACCATCCTGCACCCCCACTCACCTCCACCCAATCCCCCCATCCTGCACCCCCCCTTTTTTTGGAACACTTCTCGATTTGCAAAAGTGATGGAATACGAAAAAGGGCTCAAGGCTAAAACCTGTCCGTCTGTCACGCAGACGTGTGTCAGTTTGGGGGGGACACCTCCGCCTCCTGCCAGGAGAGGAGAACAAAAAAGAAGAAAAAAAACTCCACTCCGCTGGCCACCCACTCCCCCAGTACATAATCAAATAAACTGTCAAACAAATACATTCATGCAATTTACAATCTGGCCGTTTGACAGAGGCTTTTAGCCAAAACGACTTACAAAACATGCTTTTAACATGGTAAGCAAACCGCCACTAGTGCTAGACATACATATATTTATACACATATATAAAATGGCGCACAGTAAACAGAACATATACATTAAGTGACACATCAGGACACACACAAAGGAAACGCAACAAGATGGCCCTCACCAGACATACCCCTTAAAGTGCTTGAAAGTAAAATAACAAGTGGAGGATGTACCTCTCCCAATCTCTTTTTCATTTGTAGCCATTATAATGAGTCAGGTCTTAGGTAAAGAAAGAAAAAACCCTCACAAAGATTGTGAAAAACAGATCCGCTTGACCTTTCCTTACCTTTGGCAGCAAACCAATCACCAGTACCCATATCTAAACACAGATGCCTGGAGCTAAACAAACTCCATACATGCGATCTGGAATTCACTTTACCAGTCCTGAAAAGTGAGAACAGAGCCATGGGCCCGTTCCCATTTCTTTTTTTCACGTTGCTTTTCCTGCTCCCTCTGTTTCTAAAAGCTCTGATAAAATATTTTAAATATAAAACAGATTTTCCAAGAATAATATAAGTGCGATTAAAAGCGACCAAAGCGCAAAAATAAATGCGCTTTTTTCTTTTTTTCTTTGCTTTGAGGAAACATTAGAACAGGGTCAACAAACAACGCGTGTCATTTCAACGAGAGGTCGCACGGAATCATTTTTCAGGACTACGCGGTAACGGCTGGGGCCACGGAAATGCACGCGGACACATTTAATAACGACGGCATTTCCAAGTCTGGTATTCATAGACCATAACAGTATTTCCAGAGGAAGAAAAAATCACAGAGCCAAAGACCCACAATCAAGGCTCCCTTATAGCAGAACATGCTGCTTTCTCAAACGCTTGCACCTTGAAACAAGTTAGACAAGATCCAATATATCGCAGTATAAGGCAATGCAGCATATTTATGTATGCTAAGTATGTTAAGGCTAACTCAAAGCACCTTGCCAGTCCTTTAAAATGGGGTTCAGAGACCCTCGTATCCCCCGGCTCAGTGTGCAAAACAGGGAGCAGTGCCAGCCGTGATCTTGGGGGGAGGCCTTCAGACAGGATCGGGTTGCCTGGAGGCCTGTTGTAGACCAGCTGTCCCAAGTCCAAAGAAGCTCTGTTTGGCAAGACGGCAACGGCAACAGAGGCGTGCCCCCCCCCCCCCCCCAACATTATCTCTATCTCCTGCTTTCATCTGAGAGACCACCCCCCCGAACCCCACACACACAGGCTAGGGTTTCCATGGGAGGGAAGCATCTGCAAAGCACGTCCACACACAACAGTGCCGCTACCGATCGACAAGGCGCGGAGCGCACGACAGAGACGCACGGCAACTGAACACAAAGCCGAAACCGAGCAAGCTTTGTATTCACAAAACAAATCCCAAACTCAGATTTTCTCCTGGCATAGACGGTGCACTACCTTGAAGATCTGACTGACGCTGGTAGCCAAGGTCTGCAGTCTGATGGTGCCTATAAATTCAATCTAAGTTGGGGTTGCTCAGTAACAGTTTCAAATACAATTGCTGTTCAGCCAATTCTAAAAGCATCCAGCTGGTACGAAATGCAGTATTTCATTTCCTACTGCAGAAAAAAACTGTGACAGCAACGGCCGCTCCAAACTCCAATAAATACTATGCAAGTGAAGGCTGAATATTAAAGCTGTTTGTGTAATCATTTTCTGGGATATTCATGTCCTTGCTAATGCATGTTTTCCACTCGATATTTCTACCAGAATCAGCACATGAAATTATGAGATATTAGTACACAATTTTCCTTTTTAAAAAATGATATGTAATATGCATCACACATTTCATAGCTTTGTGGAAGCTGAACAATTTTAATCAAAACTAAACACAAGTTGGGATAAAGATGATATATGACAGGAAGACTGGAAGCTCACAGTAAGGATTGAAATACTGAAAAGATCACACTACAAAGCACACCAGGCATTATATTTTTTCTTCAAGGTGAAAAGAAGTCAATCCTCAGTGGGCACCAGCCACCAGATGTACACAGTTCTGGCCTCTCTTGTGACAGAACTGGAAGTCGAAACAAATCCAAGAGGATGTTTTTTTAGACTCTGCCACAAAGTATTTAAAGGGATAGTGATAGGTTTAGACTAGAATATAATAGAAAAGAATATAATATAACTTTATTGTCTTTGGCCTCACCTAGGCACTGGAAAAAAACAGAGATACAACATATGCAGTTACATTTCACAATAAATAGGTTGAGCAAACAAATATGTAGAGAAAGCACACAAAATACAATACAGGCCATCTTGTCTTGTTGAGGAGGCTGATAGCACAAGGGCTAAAGGACCTATTATATATGTTTCTTTTGGCCATAGGCATTCTGTAGCGCCGGGCAGAGGGAAGCATCTTAAACTCGGAATGGAGAGGGTGGTCAGTGCCATGGCCAGAGCCTTCCTACAGACGGCTAGGTTATATAGCACGTCCCGATTTTTCTGCTGTCGACCAATTAGCTTGCCAGATATTTTAACAATCCTGGCCAGTTTATTCTTACTTTTTGTGTTCAGGTTTCCATAAGATATTATAATGTTGAACACAATGAAGGTTTTTGGAAGTTACTTGAAGTGTATTTTCTAGCTTTAGACCACAAACAACCTTAATGTCCTATAACTACCATTGTACCTGCCATTGTAAAGGCTGACAGAATATAAAATATCCTTCATCGCACACAAAACCATCTGGTCCAATTGAAAACATAAACTAAAACAGAAATAATATGAAAAACCCCAGAAAACTAACTATCCCTTTAAGAAAAAAATAAAAGTGAAAAAACACACACACAAAAAATCCAAGCAAATAAAAGCAGTCCGGTCAAATTTCCCACACAATTTGATTAGGGAGAGCACCAAGTGGAGAAGCCACCCAAGCGTGCGTTATTTAAGTGGTTAGTGTCTGGCGACAATCTGGGGGTGCGGGTGACTTTAGCGCTCCCCTGCAGGAAGATTCACACTTTGGGAGTGGTTTTCTCTCAGCTTCCCCCACCTCCACGGCCTGCGCGCCTACCCTCACCAGCTGTGAAACACGGCGGAGCTCCCTGACCTGGAAAACAAGACCCAACTGACACGGTGCAACCCGTGAACGCTGGAGTAGGCCCCTGCTCTTTGGAAATTTCGCTCTGCCCCTGTCTCTTCCGATTTCCCAAATCCGCCGGACAAATGATTAATGTGTACACTGGCGGTGCAAAAATATTTTTTACCCCATTAAATTCAACCAAGAGTAAACCAAGTAGCCTATCTGCTTATGCTGGCATGGAACCAAACTAGCATTATTAATTTTGATTGGAGGTCTAAGGGGGATGGTGGAGGGGATAGTGTAGTGGGGGTTTGACGTATCTTGTGAAAGCAGGACACATTAGGGCATTATTTTATAAGCTCTGCTTAGAGCAAGCTTAAAGGCAATGTTCAGCTCAATTAAAGTACTGTAGTATTACTGTTATAATGTGAAAAGTTCAAAAGTTCACATCCTAGGTTTTTTTAATTGACCAGTGAATATGACTGAGCCAAGATTAAAACACTGACCTTCTTCTTTTGAAGAATGTTCAAACAGCTGTGGAGATTTTAAAACATTTAAAGATGGTTGGATTAGGTGTGTATCTTCATTTTCATATATTAATGATTTTTTTTGCCTGGGGCTTGTGAAATGTGCAATGATAGTGTAGTTCATGAAGCAATTTTGGTTATGCTGGCGTTTGTTAATGTCTGGCTCTGTATTGCTGGTGCTCCTTACAGCATTTTTGTGAGCTTCGAAAGGCATGAAAGGTGCTATACGTATAAATACAAAAGTGTTATTTATTCAACATTGACATATATGCACACATACACACAAACACACGCACATGCATACTCAAGCACAAATACACTAGAGACAGAACTGATAGGTCCTTTGAGGTTGAGGCATTATTGTCACCTTTATGGCATTAACGTGCCATTGGCACTGAAGTGTTTTTTTTTGCCTGACATTGACAAGCCCTCTTCTGCTTCTTATGCTGTGACTAACGGCGACGGCGGCTATTACTTACTGCATAGATAGCTGTCCAGCAGGGCCAAGGCAGGCTAATGGTGCACTCTGCTCTCTCTCTCTCTCTCTCTCTCTCTCTCACACTCTGTCTCTCCCTCTTTTTGAAAGCAAACAGTCCCAGTCTCCACTGCACCGCACTGGCCCACGCCAAAGAGACAGCGGAAACCAAGAGGTGAAAAGGGTCCCACTCTCTCCCCGTGCCAAAAATAAAAAACGCTCCGCCAGCCAAACCTCTCGATGACCCCTTTTTATGCGGCTACATTTGCCCCTGTCCAGCTAACCCAAAGAGAGGCTGGATTAATGAGTCATTTTCAAAAAGGGTAGACTACATTTTCTTTCAGAGAATTCTCAGTAAGGGGGGGGGGGGGGGATGAGAGGGGCCAAATTCCATGCGATTTTTCCCTTTCATCTGCAAACTTTCGCTAACACCTCATTGTTTCTATGCGTACGTTTGTGTGTGCGGCCTATTATCCAGGTTGATTTCTGCTGCTGATATGTTGCCTCCTCTGTGAAGGGGAAATGTGCTTGTCTCCGTTCAAACAGCAGCTCTAATGCACTCCGACTTCCAAGTGAAATTAAAAACAGACCCTTCCAAAAAAACAAAACAATGACAACTACTAAACAAAAAGGTATCACTCCACAAACACTGCAATGCATTCCGCCGTTCGCCGTTCGGCAGCGTTTGTTCGGCGAGTGATTTTCCTGTCCCTGTTTAAGCGCTTTCGCTGACTGCCAACATAAACAAGCGTCTGAAAGAAGTGCTTCAGTAATTCAGCACATAGGAGGCACACCAAAGGCCTTCTTTAAAAAAACAGAAGCGCTGCCCTCCTCTCAGGAGCTTCTTTCTTTCCCCCCGGAGGAATGAAGGAGGGAGGAAGAGACGTAATGGCCTTTGATGCTCAGTGACTCGGAGGAGAGAACCCTCGAACCAGCGCAGATTGCTGTGCGCCGTCCGGGAACGCCCGGTCGGATATCGGCGGTATGCGCTTATCGCGGATTTAAAAAGACGATGTATCTGTGTTCGTTCGCGGTCCTATGTTTCGCTGTAATCGCTCGCCGTTGTTATTGATGCGATTTCTGACGCCTTGTGCTCCAATCACCTCCATGCATTTTGTATGTGGATGGACACAGTTTGGTGTGTTTAGTGCGAACAGAGCAGAGTTCAAAACTGTAACAGGAGAATCATAGATACGTACTGGACTGCAATATGTCGATGTTACAACGTGTGCTCTAAAAGAATAAGGGGGCGGGATGTGGATGGGTTCTCATCATATCCCACAACAACAGCCAACAGTAATACATTAATAGAATTTCAATAACAATGAATCACCCCCCCCCCTTCTCCTCCCCCCAAAAATGTTCTTGGAACAAAAAAAACGAATGAAATTGATATATAAAAATGGTGTATTAAAATTTTGAGGAGACCTGCTTCGGATAGGAGGATAGGATTTTTATTCTAAAATGTATTTACTTGTGTTCTTTGACCCTGTGGCAGAGCTCATGATGTAATTAAAGCGGAAGATTATGATGCGTTTTCATCATCCCTGGCAGTCTGGATTACCGGCGGCAGTGTCACAAGGGCCAGCCGGAGATCAAGGTAACACCCTGATCGTCTGACACAGGGCACAGTCATTTGAGGACACGACCACGCTGTGCCATGCTACCTCTCTCTCGGTCTCTCTCTCTCGTTCCCTTCCTCTCTGTATCTCTCCCGCTCTCTCCTTCACACACACAGACCTCTTTATTCCTCTGCACAATGCAGAAACATCCTGGGCCTGGTATTTTGAAAGGGCTCCGGTTGTCCGTCTTGCCCTTGGGTATGTATCGTATTCTGATAGGTGAGAAGTGTCCAGTTATACAAAGCTTTTACATTCGGTAATCCTTTTCACCGCCAAACCCCTTCCATAAAACCCTAATAGCTCATTTCAGTAGGGGATTAAGCCTGTCTGAAGTACCTCTATCCCCATTGCAGGGCGAACTGCTTCCATGGCCACAGCACTGTTCAGCCAGTCCGGGCTACTCCTCAGACAAAATGTTACTGGCTCCTTGGAGTGTCCGTCCTTGGCTTTGCCCGCCCCCTCAAAAAACGTTGCTGACACATTAGTGCCAATCCTTTGGGCACAATTGTTCACAATGAGTCTAAGAATATTGGATTGCAGTAGGTTAGCATCCCACAGTTGAGCGCTTCACACACAACATTCTCATTACCAATGAATACAAATCTCGCTTCACACTAAAAAACTCAATGTAAAGATCAAATAAAGTCCAGCCTAGAAAAATATATCAGGTGCTGATAACTTTAGTTCTGCCTCCAGTATCGTATCAAGCCAGAATAATTTATAACTATCCAGACTGGTTTGTGTTTAAGCAAATCCTGGAGGGGCACACAAAATTAACTGGTAATACACAGTTGGCTTTTGATGACCAACTGAACAGCAATGGTTTTAGTGAAATTTTGCTCGGTAAGATATAAGTGTCTGTGTTTATGTGTGAGTGAATGTGCAAATGTACGTGTGTATGTGCCTGTTTGTGTGTGTTTATGAGTGTGTGTTTGTGTGTGTGTGTGTGCGCAATGAGCAGTGCTCCCGCTGCTTGGCGAAGACGGCCTGACAGGGGGAAGCTGTCGGCGGAGCACAGGGGGGCAGACCTCAGTGCGGCCGTGTCCATCAAAGAACGCACCTGGAGGGGCCCAGCTCCGCCCCCCTCCCTGGAAAGAGCACATCCAGATGCAGGGGCGGGGGGGATCAGGGCAGTGTGCGCTCTGCTGTGACCGGTACCAGATGTGCTCCACTGACCCAAATCACCCAGGCAATAGACATGCCACATAGGCCCAAATCACACAGACCCACCGCACAATCAACCACACACCTGTTTCCATTCACGGGGAGCTGGCCTGGGAGCGGTGCATGCTGGGAGGCACTGTCATGTTTTTGCATTTCTGTTTTTTCTTATCGCCTGTCAAAGACATCTCTGGAACCTTCTGTTGGGGAGCCAGTAAGTGGCTTGAACAGATTTACATCTATATATAAAAAAAGAAAACACCAGGCATATGGTGGAAATATAAATGTATTTCTCATTAAAGCAGGTTTTGAGTTTACCGATATGTTTTAAGATTTCATCTGAGCCCTTGTTTCACATCAGTGATTGTGAATTAGCTTAAGTAAACACACCTGCATGACCCCTGAAGTACTCAAAAGGTCAAAGTCATTCAAACATTTAAAGAATGATAATTAAATTACCCTTGGTGCTGAATAACTCTAATTTGGTAGCTATACAAATTGCTTCCAGCTTTTGTCTTCTTCAAAAGCTCTGGTTCAGAGCCCTTTAAGCTCAAACATCTCATAAAATAAGACCTGCTAGTTTGAACAGCTGTTCATTTTCCAAAGTACAGTAAACAAAGATGCTTCTCCCACATTACATCTTTTTTCTATTTATCATGTTGTTGAAGAGGTGAAAAGTTCAAGGGAATTATAATTTTTTTTTTCCCCCTGGAAGCCTATCCACACACATCAGTCCGTTAAAGAGCAATAACATTGACCGCCGTCCCCGTGAACTTAGGAAAACAACAATGACATACGCTGGAGAAAGTGAGGTAATGAAATCGGTTTTTGATTTATGAATTAATATAAAATTGTCACTGCATGGTATTAGGGGATTTAGAAGGCCTCCAGACTCAGGGGCTGTATTTCAGTGGCCTTGTGGGCTACACCCCCCCCCCACACACAACACACACCAACCCCATGGAGGGCATCTGTGATCTGTGAACTCCACACCATCATAGTCCTTGTGATGTTCGCCAATCGTGGTGCTATAATTCTTCGTTTAAGCTTGGACCCGGTCCAGGTCGTCCCCTACCTGAGTCTCTTTGAAGAGCGACACATTTGCGAATGTGTTTAACCAATACCATGCTCTTTGAGGCTAATGAAGAGACACGGGAGGTTTCTGTTTTTAGACGTCCTTTTCTAAAATGAAATAACTGACAAAATGATCCAGCGTTTGAGGTGGTGACGATCCAGAAGTCTAGTCCTGCTGCCTTCCTTGAAAAAAAGAAAGAAATCTTCACCATCCTGTTAAGGGGACTGAGAGCTCGTATCAGAAATCATGATTTTGATGTGTTGTTCTGGGGCGCATTTTAGACTCTTTATGAATGTTCTGCTGTGTCTGAAAATGTAAATCTTGGTAATTGAGAGCTGAAAGCATGTCCTCAAAGTGTCTATGTTGCACTATTGTGTGGGAGGAATTGGAGGCCTCAAGCTATATTTTGGAGATGCAGAGCGCTTCAGGGAAGGGCTAAATCAAGCCAAAATGCTGAGACAGCAAAAAAATAAAAAAATAAAATAACTTCACGGGTAAACTCAGCGTGTAGAGAGTTGCAATCGATTGTTCTACAGAATTTAGACTGGCTTTTTTCTCCTGCGATTGGCCATTGTTCTTTGAATTTTCTCAACCTGCCTGGCATGTGAACGAGGTCCTTGGAGATTTCGTTATTTTTGAGGTGAGCGGGGCGTACGTACAGTACGGGGTTTGCGAAGCCTTGAATTTTCAAACAGGTAGGCACTCTCAACCCACAATACCCTCAGCCTGTATCCATCATTAAAAGAGCCCCACCAGATCGTTCCTGTAAGTGACCTGTGGACACCACAACCCCACCGTCTGCCTACAGTGTGTATGAAACCACTTTCATCAACTCCCACAGTATAAATTAATTACTCTCATCCACATTCAACCTTGACATATATATATATATATATATATATAAATTTTTTACCTGACTCCCTCTTTTTCACAATAGAGTCAATGATGTTTTGACAGGATTGTTTGGCCAGCCAGACAGTGCAGATGTATTTAATTTATTAACAATGCTAATTGATTTAGAAGTAATCAGGAAACACTGTTAGCCCAGGGATTGAGACTCAAGGCCCACGCAAGCATAACAAACCAAACTCTTGCGTTAGGTCCAGGTTATGAGGTCACCGTCCGTGCCAAAATGGTGGATATAGTAAGCTCTGCTAACATTCCTGATCCAAACACCCACAGCGACCTCAGCTGCTGAACAATAGCACTCAGTCTCTAGCATGGCCTGATGTTTTACATGTGCAAAATGTTTCAATTTCTTTTCTCTCCTTTGAACTGGGTTCAACATTTAACACCTACAGCATGCTTCGAGCAGTCTGACAATAACTCTCTCGCATATCCCTCAATGAACCATTCCCCATGCAGAAATATGACTGCTTTGGTTCGTTTTTTTGTTGAAAATATCAGACATACAAACACAAAAACAGACGTGTGTGTGTCTGTGTGTGTGTGTACGTACGTGTCTGTCTGTGTGTGTGTGTGTGTGTGTGTATCCACAGCTTGCGATGTTTATCTGCTAACATACTCACCTGCACACAGACAGTTCTATGTTACACCAATACATCGTATACATAGTACATTGATGTCCCCAGGTTAATGCAGTAAGTAATATTCCTACATGTATACCTACCATATATATATGGTAGGTGTACGGTGTACGGTGTACATTTCTTTATCTAACCATAAAAAAATATTTCTAAATTTGAAAACCCTTCCTTGTTATGTTTGCAATACAGGCTGAAATCAAAGGAAACTGGCTATTCTAGCATCTAGTGTTCAAGCATCCCAAACCAAAATGCACAAGTGAGATACGATATAATGGATCCCAGAGTGATTTTCGAATGTAAACACAGATTGCTAGTGGTGGAGAGCCGCTGGTCCCGCCAGGGTGTTCAGCGCGTTAATAAGTACCCTCTTCTAAGAGGGGGTGGGGGCTGTAGGGTAGAAGAGGCCCAAGAGCCACTTCAGGGTTGGAGCACCTCTTAATTTAACCTCTGAAGTGCCAGCCACACTCATGCACCTCAAGGCCCACCTTAAACACCCCATGAGTCTAGTCTCTGCTTCCCATTATCACTTGATTCATATTTTAGTTTTTTCTGTTTTTTTTTGGGGGGGGGGGGGGGGGCGGGTGTAGAAAGCATGGGGAGAGAGAGTCATGATGTTCAGCTACACACACAGACGCACACACATACACACCTAATTTATTTTATCATTCATTCATATTAACATAGGCCTGTTTAATTTCAAAATCTGACACCTGCTTTGTTTTGTTACTCGGAAAAAGTAAAACTACCCCCCCTCGCCCCACCACCACCACCTTAGTTTTGAGTTTTCTGCAGAAACTATAAAAATTATGTGCCGTGTTAAATATTAAGAGTGTTAACCCAGGCTGCAGGGTGGAGCCCTGAAAGAGCCTGCTCTCCGAGTGAAGGCCCCGGTGTTATCCAGCAGTTCAGCTCTCTTCAGGGACCACGCTCCACACCAGGGCTGTGTGCTCGGATACATTGTGAAGGATCCTTATCCCATGAGGAGGGGGCTGGTCTAGGTAGGTGGGGTTATCTCCTTCTCTTGTTGAACTCCAAATAAACTCTCCATTCAGCTATTGCAGTCCTAAAAGAAAATGGGCCCGGACACCTCCAAGATCAAAAGCAACTCCATTGAGGTGCAATTACCCAGACTTCAGGGCCCTCAACTCTACCTCCCACCCCCCTTTACCTCCCGCCAATGGCTCCAACACACCACTTCCAACAAAAGGGGGCTTTGTTTACGAAGAGCAACCGCCAAGAGTTCGGAAGCGGTCGCAGTGGGGCCCCCCCCCCCCCCCGGGTGCCTTCGCCGCTGTGCCCAAGCCCCATGAGTGAAGAAGCACATGGAAGATCTTTTACATTTTCAAATAACGTAAACTTGGCGGAAACTGTGTTCTATGAAACAAAAGGCAGAACATTTATTTGTGAAATGAGTCCATTTGCATATTAGTGATAAACTTAGATATCTGGATATCTGGATTAAAGGAAAAACAATTATGACATATACCAAAATGCAGCACAGCAGCCTCTGAATCTATCAGAGATGATTTTACACTGATTTAAACATACTTTAGCATAGCCACCAAAACAGCAGTCTGAAGTAGAAAGAAAGGCAGTTGAATTTATGAGACTTTCATCACTGCTCTTTATAGCGCTGCAAATACAAAGTGTGAACTCTGAGACTCGGCTCAACACCATGGACAACATGCTTCAAAGCAGTGGGCAGTAACAGGCCAATCAGAGGACACTTCACCTGGTTTGTAAAGTGAGTGCAGGCCTCTTTTAGGCGTGGTGAGTTTTGGGTTTGCGAGCGTGAGGTAATGCGGTCTCTCTGTGGCCTTGCAGCTGTGTCGAAGCAGCCCCACTGTTAGCCATTATGTACCTATTAGCGCTGATTATCTTCTGATAGCCGTGCACCAGTTGCTTTCAGTCAGCCTGACAGTCGCGGCGCTTTGTTTAACCTTTCAACCGCGAGGGCAGCGCCCTGGCCGACGGGACGGGAGAAATAATTAGGACTGGGGGGGAGCCCAAGCACGGGAACGATGAGGCAACGTGGAAGCGTTTAAGGTACTCTGGAGAAGCTCTTTTAAAAACCGCACCCCCTCTCCAGAAATACACTCGGAGAGACGCAGAACACGATTACCTTGACCTTCGCGGCTGCTGATGTTAAAGTTATTTCCTTTTGTACAAAAACGAAAACTCTCCCAGAGAACAGAGGGAAAAAGAGAGAGGGAGAGAGAGAGAAAAAAAACACTCTTTTATAATATATTCCTCTTATCTTTACAGTGAATTCCATTATGTATTCATCCATAAAGTTTGGATGTTTATAGTCTGTTCCTCACAAAACGTCCCTGAGAGTTGTCTTTGCATATCTGGCTGGCAGACATATTCAATTTGCGGTTATCGCCGCTCTCCGTACACGTGTAGAGTTATCGCGGCCTGCGAGTCGTCGACGGCGTTGGAGCAGCCTTTCGTCCCCCACACCGTGTTTACCTCACCGTCATCTGAAGGGTTTCTGTGTTCGGTCAAAGCCGCAACAGAGACGGCGCGGTGGAACCCGGGGCGGCCGACCTTGGCAGGGTCTGGGGCGGCGGGAAGAGAGCGGAATCACATAAATAAGTAAATACGGCGAGCGGACCACCCGCCGCTCGGGCTGCTTGTGAACTGAGGCCAGGTTATGCAAAGCAGAGTCCGAGAGGCTGCCCTTGCTGTACAAGCAGAGCTGTGAAAAGCAACAGAAACACTTGCCTTTCATTTCGGGGGGTGGGGGGGGCAGGGCATTGCTGGGTCAAGTTTTTTACATCACCTGAATGTACAGTGAATGCGCTCCCAGTGGAGAGCAAGTGTGCATTAAAACGTGGAGGGAGCTGACCATTCGTCAGCCACGGAGACGCTGCGGCGCACGTCACTGTCCCCTCCTGCGCCCTTATTTGAAGGGAAAGTTTGCGGGGCGGGGCAAAGACAGGATTCTCTTTGCCCCAATAACTCACAAGCCTAGGCATTT
Source organism: Ilyophis sp. 1 JC-2022 (assembly GCA_022702515.1). Classification (NCBI taxonomy): domain Eukaryota; kingdom Metazoa; phylum Chordata; class Actinopteri; order Anguilliformes; family Synaphobranchidae; genus Ilyophis; species Ilyophis sp. 1 JC-2022. The sequence continues at coordinate 41,345,652 of CM040404.1, forward strand.
CACCAGCCTTGGACGTGCAACCTGTCTTCTGTGCAGCAATGCCACATGGGATATGGAGTTGAACTGAGGTGAAGTCTGTAGGTAATCGATCTTTGTAAAGCAGAGAAAGGTAGCAGGTCAAGGAGGGAGCAGTGAAAGCTAAGGAAGGTAAACAGCTGATGTAAGAGTTCATGAGAGAAGGAAGGGTTTATACACACTGGTACTATCACATCAACAAGGCTTCTCCATGATTTTTCACCTGTCTCAACGTCTGCTCCCAACTGAGAACTCAAAAGATCCATTATTGCATTATATTTGTCACAAACAACCATCATTTCTGTCAATCATGCCTCCCAAAAACATGGCAACTTTCTTCTGTGTGAAAAAAGAGAGCTTTACTCAGGACAGCAATTATAATAATTTATACATCATATGTGTATGTTTTTATATTACAAAAACGGGAGCACTTAAACGGATCAGACTCTGGCACCTGTTATCCCAGCATTAACCTCCAGCCCTCCTCATGCCCGTGAGGTGATGTGGGTCACACTCTGTCTGAGAGAACAGCGGCGAATAAGACCAGTCTCCATTAATGCCGCGGTACAAATAACAGGGCTAAGTGCCCCGGCAGACAGCGTGTGGGAGCCTATCTCCAATAATCCTGCGTGTCTTCTTAACCAGCCGACGGGTTTATCTGGAGCTAACCAGGACAGGAAGGGCAGGGCAGGGCAGGCCGTTCGGCTGCCCCGCCGCGACCCCTGGTGATGACACTCGGACCGGGGTCGCGAACCCTTTAGCGTGCCCCGCAGCCACCTGGGAGAAAACGCAGTGCTCTTTATTTACAGGTTCCAGATTAGACGTTGTGACACAGTTTTTTCCCCCCCGGTCGATTCCTCTGTCTCGGCCAGCGAGAGGGTTCAGATTGATTGATAACTCTCGTATCGATCACAGGGCTCACGCTGTAGGCCTGGCACAAAAGAGACTTTTTTTTCAGGGTGGGGGGTGGGGCAGGGATTGCTTTAAAGCTGAGGCCGCAGATTAGACCTAAAAAATAATAATAAAGGTGACAGCGACAGAGGGCAGTGGCCAGGATTCAATCAACATTTTTGTCAACAACTTTGAAGTACAAGTGAACGCAGGTCTGTTGTTTTGTCTCATCGTTGCTTTATTTTTCACTGAGGAATCTCTGTCACAGCGCAAACATGCCGCACCGTCATGACCCCACGTATCCAGGCAATGCGATTCTCAGTGTTCAGGTCACACCGGCAGCCTTGTGGTCAGGACTACCCGTTCCCCGTTAGCATACTTTGAAACAGCGTCGCATAGTCCACACCGCTGATGACATTTTGAGCACGTCAGCGATTTCCCGTGATCTTTTGTCCTGTCCATTCGATACTCTCTTTTCTTGGCACCTGCCCCCATTCACACATTGCTTTGAGGCCTTCTGTTTAGAGACGTAGGACAGATTCTGCTCTGCTGGCTCTGTGACACAGCTGAGCCTCGGAACGGTCGCGACCGACGGCTGTCCTTGAACTACCTCCGGCGCTTTTGGGGCTGAGGGAGTTTTTATTACAAACCCCCATGACGCCGTGTAACAGCACATAACCTTGGGTGACCAGTTCCAGTTTTACATTTTTCGGATTCCTGCGCTAGTGTTTGCCTTGAACTTCACTGACCGGCACGGACTAGCGATGATGCGCAAGGGCATAACTCTGAAAGAGTTACATTATAATCCCCCCCTGCCTGCCTCAGGCCCCCCTATGGAGCACCTGTCACCTCGGCCGGAGAAGGGTGAACGGGGGAGGGGAGGAGCTAGAGCAGCTGGGATTCTGCTCCTCCAATCGCTGAAATACATGCAGGGCTTCCTCTTCTAAAGCAAGGCAGGCCTGAAGCCTGAGGAAAATGGCGTCTGGCGAACCGCGTGTTGGCCTTTCAAGAAAAGGGATAATCTGATCAAGATGTCCGTCTTTTCTTGTGCTTGTCAATAACCTTAAATTTTCTGCAATGAAGGCCTTCAAGGGCGTTCGCATAAAGCCACGTCTGCTGGTTATACTCATGAACCTGAAAAATCACCAACCGCCAACTTCTGTGAAAGGAATGAGAACATTTCCTTTGTCTTGTGTCATTCTGGAAAGTCAGTATAATACTGAAACTGTAAAGCTTCCTGTCCACTTTGCAAGTATTATTATAATTAAAGATTACAGGTTTCCTTGTTTATTTTTGGTCATAAGACACCCCCCCCCCCCCAAAGCAATTTAAGACAATTAATTATCCTAATCAAATTTGGACAACTCTGTGAGCCATTAAATCAGGTCCACTCTATTAACCTTCAGGAGATGATGACCACAGACTCCATTAATGGAGCAAACTGTGCCCTGTGCACTGACCACCAGGATCCCACAAAGTTTAACACCCAGGATCTTTCACACCCGTGTGTTCTGCCATAATCTCTAATTCCTGTTGTGAATTTCAGTGATGTTAAATGGAAGACTTGCTTGCGTGCGCACACACACACACACACACACACACACACACACACACACAATAATTGCTTTTCCGAATAAAGCTCTCCTTGTTCACACGGAATGTTTTGAAAGCTGTGATTGACAGAAATAACATCATGATTGTTTGTGGAAAATATTGACAGTAACAATAATCTTTAATAATCATTAAAAAATAATCTTTCCTCCCAGAATAGAAGGTCCAAAAATATCCAAACCAACACATCTTCTGGGAATGTTTAAACTTTAACAATGAAGACTCAAATATAAATAAATGAACAAAGGGAAAAGATACCATCAGCTTTGCAAGAGGGATCTCTGAAAAAAAGGTGCCTGGAATACTTCCCTTTTGTGTGTTACAGTGTGAGTGTGTACATGCATGTATGTGTGTGTGTACAGAGAGAGATAGAGAGAGAGAGAGAAGGGAGCGATTCCTTTTTTTATATCGTTTATTTTAATTAATCAGATTAGCTAAAAGCCTCAACAGCCTACCTTATGCTTTCGAGTGGCATCGTCTTATGGGTCCCTGCATTCCGTTAAGCACTTTAGTAAGATCAGCACCCCGGGAGGGCGATAAGAAGATTAGGGCTGATTAAAGTCCTATCAGCGGAATACGAGCGGGAGACCTGCCAGGACAGCGGCGTTTCGTGGCGTGCTCCTCTGCCTCCTTCTCCTGTTTATCTGTTGCCATGGCGACGCGCCAGACGCCGTCAGCGACGGGTTTTTTGCGTCGGGCGCGTACGCGACCGTCACTCGCGCGCGCGCACAGATGCTCACGGGCCCCCACGTTTTAGGTTCGTTGACCTCAGATCACCGAGCGACTGGCCCGTGATTTAATTCCCGAGCGTCTGGCGAATGTGGGGCGCCAGATTTGTTTATCCTTCTTTTTTTCCTGTGGTGAGGGCAACCCGGGGTCAGCTGAGGATTTACTGTCCAAATACTGGTCACTTTCTCCTCCCATCCTTTACCCCCCTGTCCTGCCCTAAACCCTCGCCGCCCTCCCTTGACCCCCCACTCCTGTTGGTATAGTTACCGTTTGTGTAGAACTGATCAGAGCAGATCAGTGGAGGGGAAGTGACTGTACACTAGACACATTAGTGGTAGTTTTCCTTTCTTCATGTATCAATGAGCCAAGCTGTCGCCTTGCCTGAACCGCAGGTTATGTGCTTCTGAATGGAAGGTTATGTGCTTCTGAATGGACATGGCTGTAAAACTCCACAACTCTTACATTCCTCCAGCTGGGCCAAACACAAAACACCGTCACTATGACAGGGAAGGCACCCAGAGCACAGTTACTCTGGGCCACCTCACACACCTAGTTTTGCCACAAATCTACCGTCCTTGTGGTGTGGCCACATGACTATTATTTTTAAGATATATGCAGTTAAACTTTTTTAAACTACCATTTAGCTGTTACTTTAGAAAGTAGAAAGAAAAAAAGAGAAAAATAAATTAGCAGCATTTTGGACAGGTACAGGTGAGAAGCTGATTGCACAGACAGTAGTAGAACAGCATTTTGGACAGGTACAGGTGAGAAGCTGACTGCACAGGCAGTAGTAGAACAGCATTTTGGACAGGTACAGGTGAGAAGCTGATTGCACAGACAGTAGTAGAACAGCATTTTGGACAGGTACAGGTGAGAAGCTGATTGCACAGACAGTAGTAGAACAGCATTTTGGACAGGTACAGGTGAGAAGCTGATTGCCCAGACAGTAGTTGACAGAAACAGTTTTCGTTAGTCAGCTAAGTAAAGTAAACTAGCCTCGCTGGTAAAAGGGGATAGTTTGGGATAATTCACTACGGGGGATAATTTGCTTTTTAAAATTTGATTAACCTTCTGACCGGTACTGACTATCAAAGGGCCTGCAGTGGAGTAGAGAAAGGCAGTGTGTACTACACGTGTTTTGTGTGTGTTTTGTGTGTGTGTGCGTGCGTGCGTGCGTGCGTGCGTGCGTGCGTGCGTGCGTGCATGCATACATGCGTGCGTGTGGGATGTGCATGTTTGCATGTATATGTGTGCTTGAGTGTACATGCGTACTTGTATGTGTATGTTTGTGAGTATAGGTGTGCTATGTCTATATGTGTTGATATGTGCGAATGTGCATATGTGTGCATGTGTAGGTGTACATATTAGTATTTCTATACTGTACGAGTGTATGTGTGTGTGTCTGTATACATGTCTATGTGTGTACACGCGTGCACGTGTACATGCATGTGCCTAAGTGTATGTATATACATATTTGCATGTTTGCATACTGTAAGTATGTGTGTATATGCGTGCACAGGTGTCTGTGCGTGCATCTCTGCATCAGTGTGCAAATGGCGGAAAAGAAAGTGGGGGGGGGGGGCAAGATTCAATATTTATATAAACCCTTGAGCAGCCAGACAGTTTCCCATAGAAACACACTGTAAAGGTACAGGGAGCTTGGCCTGGTCTGGTCTATAGGCCCGTCTGTGGAGGTGAGCCGGGCCATGCTGCTGACTTCTAGGCAGCGTAATGCTAAATGGGGGATGCTAAAGGAGGTGTCTCGGAAGCGGACTCAATCAGTTGTTGGACATTGCCAGGGGCGCTGACTCTGGTGAAGTTTGGGACAGGTGGAGCACAAGGTTGTCTCTCTCTCTCTCCTCAATTTAAGATATTTATTGGGGACCGGGATCCAGCCCCCTCCCGGTATATCATTCCCCATGACCCAAGCGAGATGGCAGAGGGCTTATATCCCATGCTGGGACCCCCTCTCCCAAACCCAGCCTTCCAGGAAAGGCTGAAGGCTTCCACATCCGTGTTCCCCTCTCAGACGCTACACGGAGGCAGACGAAAAGTAATGGCTCCGGGAAGAATGTTTGACAACTGTTTAAAGCTGTCTATACGGCCATTATACTGATAAATGGCCAACCTGGCGGTTAGAAAGAGGGGAGGGAAAGGCAGGAATGAAACAGTAGGAAGTCAAGAAAACCGAGGCCTGCGTGGGCTATGAGGCTGTAACTAACCTCTCCCCATTCACCCGCATTAGCCAGCAAGCATGTGTGTTCGGCATGTGTGGGACAGGGGTGCTCTGAAGGAAATTTGGGTTTCGGGAGCCGTTTTTGGGGTGGGGTCGGAGAAGCAGGACCAAACCTTTTGGTCTTCGATTTGGGGGCACTACGATGAAAATGAAGATCACTTTTGTCCATGTTTCTCCGGTCTCGTACGAGCACCCCAACACCCTGCAAGGACATCCCCCAGCAGCACTCCACCCCCCCCCCCCTTTTAACCCCCCTCCCTCGGCTGTGACCTCTAATCGACCGTTTGAACTCCAGAGTGGGGGTCAGGAGGGGTCCCACACAAAGAGGTCACAAATGGTCACTCCCTCTTCAAACCATGGATAGTGAATGTGATGGTGGTTTATTGCAGTGATTTATGTAATTAGCGCAGACAGGTTAGGGGCAGTGGTGGTGGGAGGTGGGAGGGAAGAGGGGGGGGTGGGGGGGGCTTTTATAGAACACGACGTCCAGTTCCCTTCCCCCACCCCCAACCCCGCCACACAATCCGCTTCTGAAAATAAATTCTGATTGTCCGCCGGACCCCAAACCTCCAGTGGCTCAGCCTTGACGTAATTTAGCCTCAGTTCTCGAAAAAAGATTCATTCCTGCACCCCGACCCCTGAGGGGCTGTGGATAGCGTTTCCAGGTTTATTTAAACAATGCCGGCACGCCAAGCGCCGCTCTGCAGACGGACGAAAACAAAACAAAACAAAGCAAAACAAAAACACCCTCTGATTAATTGGCAAGGCAAAATGTTCATCAGTAATGAATTAATTTAATGACAGGCAGCTCTAAGAAAAACAAAGCGCTTAAATCACTCGGCGACTCGGTCTGGGCGTCGTGGAGCCAATTTTGCCCCCCTCCATCCCCCCACCCCGTTTCCCCCCTGCCCTTGTTCAACCATTTGAATTCTGTGAACCGTGATGACCAAGAAAATGAAGACATTCTGAAGTGAGGCAAGTTTGGCTCCGAGCTCTCCTTCTTACATTCAAAATTTACAGTAGGACACTTTCCCAGTAACTTAAAGGCCACGTTTTGCTTGAGAAAAGCGCCACTGGAAAACGTGCTCGTGCCTGCATATGACAGCACATTCTGTTCTAGCAGCACTTCTCCGCTAGCACAGCAGCATTAGCTGCGGCAGTAGAACACTGGAAACCACAGGAAGTACTGGATTGAACTGAGTAGCTGGTTCTCCTGGATAAAGGGGCTTTTGGGCACAGGATATGACAGGTAGGCAGAACGCTGTGGTAATTCAGGGCTAGTCTGTGGGGTTGAGGAGCAGGCCCACAGCTCCCTCTGCCCCCTTGGAGTGTCACAAAGAGCCCTGCCTGTTCTGTTGAGCAGTAACAGGTGCAGGGCAGCAATAGCTCCACAAGACCCCTGGACGTCTGGCCACTTTTCCCAGGAAAAGACAGACAGAGAAAGAGAGAGAGAGCGAGATAGAGAGAGTGTGTGTGTGTCTGTGTGTGTGCACGTGTGTGTGCATGCGTGTGTGCCTGTGTGCGTGCAAGAGAGAGATAGAGATAGATAGAGAGAGAGATATCAGGGAGAGGGCCTCTAAATGGAACATTTTTTTTTCCCAGGGATTTGAATTTATACACAAATAAACACAAGTGTCCTTGATAACTGCCAAAATGAACAGCATATTTTCCCTCCCACCAGACCCTTATAAATTAGTGGCTAAGCCATTATCCCATGATATGAATAATACGGTCCCAGCAGGGGAGGTAGGGACGGTTCGTACAGAGGCCTAGAAGGACGGAGTCCGACATTGGGACTCATAAAGGCAGAAACAAACAACACGCACGATAAAAGGAAACGACTCAATGTGCTCACACGTCACTTTGGTCCGGGAAATATCTTCACTCAAAAGGCTGGCTGTTTTCCAAGCCCTTCTTCAGAGAATGGGAGCCACAAAGTTGTCTGAGCCAGGGAACAGCATGAACTCCGAGTGCAGGTTTTGTGTGCAAGTATTTATGCATGCACTCAGCATCGTGCACACAGAAAACACACACACACACACACAAACAGTACAATGAAACATGAAAACACATGAATACACAATTAACACACAAACAAATATTAGTGAATTGCCTCAGTACCTTGATTAAACCTGATTAAACCAACAAAACTATTGATAGATTGATAGATGTGCTATTACTTAAGTGCTAGTTTTATGTAAATTATGTAGGTTTTTTATTGTTTATTGAGTGTACAAATTAAAACCCTCTTAATCCTGTGCTTTGGCCCAACAGGTGTCTTCCTGAAGCAGCGGGCCTGTTGGTGCACAGTGTGGAGGGAAGCTGAGACAGACAGGCAGTCATTACTGTGAGGAAGGGGAGCGTTCATCTCCCCTCTATGCACATTTAATCATGAGGGATCACGGACCAGCTATGAAGGATAGGAGAGGTCAGAGAGGTGAGACCATCCAGTGGGCAGCCTGCATATAAAACTCACATATACACAGCCATCCACACACACACACACACACACACACACACACACACACACACACACACAAAGCCACAGGTACACGCTGGCGCGCACACACACACACACACACAACACCCACTGGCACACACGCACACACACAACACCCACAGACACATGTGTGCACACACACACACACACACGCACACCCAGAGACACACGCACAAACACACACACCACACACACACACACACACATACATGCATGCACAAAGGCACACACATATACACACACATTAATCATTAACACACACATTCACTAACACACACACACACACACACACACACATGCATGCATACACAAATACACACGCGCGTGCACACACATACACACATACACACCGATCATTTAAATACGCACACAAACACACACACATACAAACACATGTTCCTCTGTAATTGACCTGGAGAGGAGCTCATGGTTAGCAGTGTTGGTGGAGGTCGGGGGAGTTGGCGGTTGGGGGGGGTGTGTGGGGTCTGTGCAGAGAGCGCACCGTATACCGCTCTGCAGAATGCTTGTCAAGCCCCCAGCCCCCAGAGCAGGCATGTGGCTGCCCCCACACATGCTGAGAAGGGTGACCTGCTAAAACCTGATAATCCATAGACCGCATCTGCCCCAGATACCATCTTGATGTCATTGTAGATAGCTTCTTGTTATTACCTGGTATATAATCTAATCAAATCCTCTCTCTACCCCCCGCCGAGGTGGACCAGCATCTGTCAATCAATTTGCGCTAATACAATCCATGTGAGGGTAATGAGTGAGGAATTGTGGAAATCCAAGATCCCAACCCTGGACTTAAGCCAGTGATATGAAACAAATTGGGCAGTTGACGCACGCCATAGGCTGCACATTGGGTGTGAAAAAGATTTACTACTCTTACTTTTTTTATTTTTCCTTTCCCACACAAAGGCAGAACAGGGGTCTGGAATGTTTTCATTCTTTTTATTGGAACGATGGACAGACACCCCCCAAAATTTCCAACAAACCACACCCCCTTGATCCTGGGGGGTAAAGTAGCAATGGCGGGTTAAATGGAGTGGATCATTGAAAAGTCCAGCGTGCAACTCAAACCTTAGCTGCTCCAGCCCCTTGTGCTAACCAACCACCCCCCACCCTCCTTGGCCAACATTGAAAAACAATCTTCATACACAAAATTAATAAATAGCTTATGGGCAGGCCGTGAAAGAAGCCCAATGTTTTCCAGAACGGGCGGGGCAGGCAGTTGCGCAGAGGTGACACCCAATGTGTTGCAGGGCGTGAATGTCGGGGGCGGGTCGCTGGGGCAGCGAGATGGGTGTCCGTATATCAAAGTGCGCAGTGACTCCGGGCTGCCATTTGATCCGGGCTCAGGAAATTCGGAATTCCAGGCAGATGAGAGGTGAAACCATGAGCTGCTTAAAGCGGGCTTGTGCAAGTGATTAGGGCCAGCTGTTTCCATTCACATTTCACAGGACTTGAACTCTGCAACCTGCCACATTTTTACTTGGTGGGCTGTGACAGACGGAGGGGAGGGTGGAGGATGGGGTGGGGGGCTTGGGGTAGGGGTGTGTGTGTTTCTGTGCGTTTGTGCACGCGTGTGTACTTGCGTGTACACATGTGCTTGTGCGTGTGTATGCGTGTGGCCGCATGTACTTCCATGTGCAGGTTTGGGTGTGAGAGCACATGTGTCCCAGAATGCAACAGCTGACTGGCTGCCAGCAGGCCTCTCCCCACAGTACATGCAGTGATAAAGAGAAATCTGGCCACAGTACAGGAAGTACTGGATTGAACTTCACTCTGTCAAAGTAAACAGAGTGATTGTGAGCAGCAAATACAATTTCTGTACAGCGCCTTTAAGATCTGGCATCTCAGGCTCTTTCCAATTGGCTTAACATCTGCACAATAGACACTCTGTTTTGCAAAATGCTTTCTATGACCTGTAAAATGAAGCTATGTAACCCCAGTACAGAGTAATGTATGGCAATGCTCCAATAAGATATTGCAGCAACATTCATAGGATGACAATCAATACCAATGCAAATGTGGTTTTGATTGTACAGTAAATTAAAACTGGTTGTCAGGGGTCAAAATGCACACACTGTGATAGAGGATGCTTGAGTAAGGTTAAACAAAATCACCTCCTTGATTGTTAGGTTAAGAATAATGTCCTGCACTGACCTATTATGAATTACCTGTAAAATGAGACTGTAGCATTTAATATAATTCTGAAATGTTCAGATGCAGAAGCCCACGTGAAGAACGGGAGCGTAGCTCGAAGAGCCGCCCGCTCCTTCCCATGGAGAGCGGGAGGAGGACTGAGAGCTTGGCTCAATCAACTTTGGCAGCCGTCGCAGAAGTCATTTGTATTTCAAAAATCGCAGATGTCGCCAAAAATGTTGAGGTTTGTTTTGCTTTCCACCCCCCCCCTCTCCCCCCCACCCCATTTCGGTCTCCTTCTAAATGCTACTTTCAATTAACATGGACTGTTGTAGGGGAAAAAGCTACTACATGTGAACACAGAGGTCCCAAGAGGAGCATAAAGCGGTAAGAGAGCAGAGATCAGGACATTTTGGGTCATTCCAAAGGGGGGGGAGAGAGAGGGGGAGAGAGAGAGATATATAAAAAGAGAGAAAGGGAGAGAGAGAGAGGGGGAGAGGGGAAAAGAAAGAGAGAGAGAGGCCTACTGAGAGCCTGTCAGAGACACAGAAGTGTACGGCGTGGAGGTGCGCTGAGCGGACGATGAGGGGACGGACGGAGAACGGCGCAGGCGCGTAAAAGATTACTTCCAAACATGATACGACAGCTGGACCCCTCTGACCTTCCCTCAGACTGTGTGAAACCCAGGGCTCATTTACATCATTTCCATGCCAAGTAATTCAGACACAATTTCTATTCCATCGAGGGAGTCTTCGAGCCCCCGAAGGCTTAAGCAGCCGGGTTTAGAGTAATTGCCTACAATCAGGTGCCCGCGTGTTACAGGCAACCTTTTTACACTGCGCGCCACCCCCGCGGTCGGCCCGCGAGCAGCGGGTCGAGGTTCGAATTACACAGCGCCAACAATAACGTTGCGAGTTTAGCTAAGGCGAGAGCTGGGATCCTTTGACTCCAAAATCCCCCCTCGTTCCCCTTTCCGCTCGCCGGGCTGAGTCACGCGTGCTCGGCCTGTTAGCCCGTGCTGAAGCACCAATGCAAAGGCTGCTGGGAATAACTGCCACGCTCGTGATTTGGGCAAGGAGGGCCGAAGGAATGAACAGTTGTCATGTCAATCATATCGGGCCTCAAAAGCTGACAACTGACATTATGTACATACAGAGTGGAAAAGAATAACACAGAAAGAGTATTTTTTTATCAAATATTTATCACACAAGCACACACACACACACACATCCTGTATTGATATATACTGTACGTGTGTGTGTGTATATACTGTATACTATATACTGTATATCTACAGTAAAACATAAATGCAAAAACGATATCTAAACTACTGACATGGGACTCAAACGATGTTCCATCACCACTCTTAGTCTTCTTTAAAACAGACAGAGATATCTCCACCCGGATGCAATCATAAGCCTGTGATAACTTAATCGGTAATTAACAAGTCACGCCCACAAACCTCTGCCTGCGCGTGCTTCACGATATCCACCCGCTTGTCATTAGCGACTGATATATGCTTTTCATTGCAACCAGCTCCATATTCAAAAGCCTCAAGCATGTCCCGAAGCGTACGGCTCAATCTGCATTACACATATTAATCACAAACGATTCCCTCATTTCACGCCGTTACTTCGTCACCTATCCAACAGAACGCGCTCTCCTGCCGTCGCCGGGATTTATGTCGTATCTCGCAGCCGAGTGCCGCGGAGCGAAGCAGTACCCTGCTTACAATCACGAGGTGTTAATTGGGCAGCCATCGAAAGTTTGGCGGGCGAGAAAGATAAATATGCCTTGGGTATCCAATCGTGGATGGCATCTATCGGGCTTCAGTGGCCAGGAAATGAGAAGCTAAATGCATTTCAGGTATTAACCCCCCCCCCACCCCCAAGGGCTGTGGTATGGAGTCACGGCCAAGCACCTTCACATGGGAAAATACCATGGGGGGGGGGGGGGTGTACCTTGCACGGTCTCCTACTGCTCTCTAGATTGAGCCACAAATTAAAATTGCACAGCCAATTCTACGTCTCGTTCCAATAGGCCTTTCCTCCTCAGAAAAAGAGGAGGTAGGGAGAGAGGGTGAGAAAGAGAGCTGCCAGTTTATTTTCCCAGTGTTACTGACACCTTGCGGATTATATTTGGGCTCTGTTTTGGAATAAATGTAATCATTTAAAACATGTACTGTAATGAATCACAAGTTATTAACTGCTTGTATAGACTACTGTATAACGTATACTGTAAAGACTGCTGTGATTATTAGTGTATACTGTAGACTGCTGTGATTATTAGTGTATACTGTATAGACTGCTGTGATTATTAGTGTATACTGTACCAAACAGAATGAAAACGGCTAAGGTAATTCCATTGCATAAAGTAGGTGACAAACAGCTCTTCACCAATTTAGAAGTGGCAGATCAACATCGATGGCCTTGATGGAGCTTATAGAGGAATTAACTTGTTCAATTGAAAAGAAGAAGTTTGCAGTAGGAGTGTTCATAGATTTGAAGAAAGCATTTGACACAATAGATCATAATATCATGTTGGAAAAAATGGAAAGGTATGGGGTTAGGGGAGTAGGGCTTAATTGGTTAAAGAGCTATATTGAAAATAGGAAACAGTTTGTACAAATGGGTGACGTCAAATCAAGTCTTGCGGACATCAAATGCGGTGTTCCGCAAGGTTCGATTTTGGGGCCAAAATTGTTTATTATGTATATTAATGATTTATGTAAAGTTTCTAATATATTGAGATATGTGGTTTTTGCTGATGATACTAACATTTTCTGTTCAGATGAGAACTTACAAAGGTTAATGGAGAAGGTCTCAAATGAATTGGGGAAGCTGAAGCTGTGGTTTGACGCTAACAAACTTTCACTTAATCTGAAAAAAACGAAGTTTATGGTGTTTGGAAATCGAAAAACACATTTAAATACACAGGTTGAGTTAATGATTGATAATATTGTTTTGGAAAGAGTGTTTGAGAACACGTTTTTGGGTGCCAAAATGGACCACAAATTCAGTTGGAAGCCCCATGTGAGTTATGTCAGGTCTAAAGTGTCAAGAAGCATTGGTGTCTTGTGCAAAGTAAAGCACTTTCTAAATCATAAGTCTATGAACACACTATATTGCACCTTGATCCTGCCGCATTTAACATATTGTGTTGAGGTATGGGGAAATACTTACAAGACCACACTGCAGACAATATGCATAATGCAGAAAAGAGCAATAAGGATAGTCAACAATGTAAGTTACTACGATCACACTAATCCGCTGTTCTTAAAATCTAATGCATTGAAGTTTATGGATTTGGTAAAGTTGAAAACAGCCCAAATTTTATTTAAAGCAAGAAACAACCTTTTGCCTGAGAATTTACAGAGGCTATTTAAGAATAGAGATGGGGGATACGCCTTGAGGGGTGATCTGAATTTAAAGCAACCCAGTGTTTACACTACAATGAAGAGCATGTGCATCTCTGTCTGCGGGGTGAAATTGTGGAATGGACTTCCTGAAGAGCTAAAACATAGTAGAAATGTGTTACAATTCAAAAAAAAGTTTAAAAAGATGATTTTGGACAAATATAGAATTGAGGGCTCATCTTGATTTGGAAACTAAGAAGATAGAAAGGGCTTAAAGGTCAAATTGACCATGGATTTTTGGTTACTACTGTTTTTGCAACTGTTCTTGTGCTTATTGTTTATTTTGAAATTTATTTAAAATTTCTAATTTTGTTATTTGATGTATGATACTGTTTATACCTGACTATATGAAATTGTTAAAGTGAAACAGGGTAGGCAATTTTATAAGCGAGAGCTTCAGCCTATCCTTTTGGTCATATCGAAACAGATGTATTGATTATATTATGAACAATGTACTAACGTGGAATGACCAAATAAATAAATTTCATTCATTCATTCATTCATTCATTCATTCATTCATTCACATTACTCACTTCACTCGATTCAACTCCAAGGCCGTGTCCGAATGAACACTCTTCCACACTGTTGAGTATTTTCAAACTGCAGTATACATCAAACACCCAGATGACACACTTACTTCAGGGGTTTCGCTGAGTACATTCGGGAGCACACTTTTCAAGAAGTACACAAACATTTTGGTCACATAAATATGACGTGAGCTTCATTTTGAAAAAATGAGGCACAGCTTCGCTGACGTTTTCTGTCAAATACAACAAAAACAACACGTGACATGGTAGCGCAAGAGTGGGGCATAGGGTTGCCAGATCTTGTAAGACTTTCTAGCCAAATGGTGACTCAAAACTAGCCCAAATTATAGGCTATTTTTAACTGAAAAATAATTTTATCAGGTTTTTACTTTTTAAAATAAGTGCATGCTTTGCGACTTTTCATTTTTACCCGTGACTGCACTTTGAAAGTATCCCAATTTAGCTGTAAAACCGCGGACATGGCAACACTGGTGGGACGTCTGATGACCTGCTTACGACACTTCCACAGTGCAGTTGGAAAATAGTATGGCGGATATTTTTCGTGGACTGCTAAATAGTGCACATTAAACAGCACACTTGTGCCAGTGCACTGTACGCAGGAGACAGGGCGCAGTAGAGAGGGCTCTGATTTGGACACAACACAACCCAAATCTACTTCTAGGCCTTTCTCACATGTCTTCTTCTGATGGGCTAATTACCTGGAGAAATGACTGGCATTACCCTTATTGAAATGCAATATACATAAACAGAGGGACAATAAATGGAAATACATATATTACCAATGTGTTGCAATACTTCACAATATACGTTTGTGCAAATATGCAAATAATTGCCACTTTCAGATTTCAGCAATTTATTACATGGCTGTGAAATATAATATTTTCCAAAAAGTTTTACTGTAAATAGAAAGTTACAATATATTGCAGTATTTTCCTTTGACAAACCCCTGTGATTCCGTCCCTATTGTCCCCAATGCACATGAGGGCGTTTAGCCTGCAGGGCCCATACGCAAAGGGGAAATGACAGCGACGGCCAGACGAGTGGACTCCGGGTCACGACACAGTCACTTCCCTTAACAGCTAATCAATCAGAACACTCAGGTCCACTCTTACATTGACACTACATCTTCAGTCCGCCAGTACGGAGGTTAGGGCCTGCAAGGAGAGGCTCTCATATGAAGACCCCTTTTGCTAACACAGCAGTGCTGTGTTGTGAGGACAAATTACTTTTCAAAGATAACCTCACACCAAAAAATCTCCTACTATGTCTTACTATGTTGCTTTTTACCTCTTCTATATAACTTGGATTGAAACCTCACGTTCCCAAACATCCAGCTTATGCTGTTGTTGTAATGTCTTTCATTGATGTGGGACAGCACAGAGTTGCACGCACGTCCACTGAAAGAGATGCGGTGTGCTACAAATTATTTCCCCACATTTTCCAGCTGAGCTCACAGGTGATCGATTGCGTTGGAGGACAATAGCCTTTAAAGCAGACTGCACCGTACCCAATCGGCCAGAGGAGTCACTGTTGAGCAATAGAGTGGGGAATACCTGACTGGATGAAATCCAATTGGACACAATGTCTAACTATGCGCAGTCCTGTGGGCCATAACTGCCACTGGCTTTGTCAGGATTCAGTTACAGTGTGGCATATCACTGTGCAAAGGGTCAAGTTGGACATATGTTTCATTACTTCATGCTACATGACCCTTCCACGTCCCAGAATACATTGACCAACCTGTCTTTCTCTCTGTGGGTTTAGCACACTATATTTTCCAAAATCACATTGTTTTGAACTCAAAACATTTATTTAAGCTGTAAATGGATCTTTACATATTTGGTTTGTGTATTAGAGTGTGGACCTTGAATTCCTATCCATTTTAGCAGTAGCCTCATGTTTTCAGACTGTTTAAAAGGGCTTCTCCACCCCTCCTGTCACCCCTCCCTTCTGAGCGCCCTGTTGGGATTTTAGGGGGGGGGGGGGGGTGTGTGTGTCCCGTGGTTCCAGCGCTAGATCCTGGAGCTTTCCAGCTTAACAGTGTATTTTAGGAACTGTGGGTAGTTTTCAAATAAAAACGTAAGCAATATCAATATAAAGAAACAAGTGTTTACACATGTCTTGAAGCCTTGCATGAAGAAACGGGAAAACGGCTGTATTATAGCGGAGGTTAGTAATCAAGAGTCCATTCGCGTCTCACGTATTAGAGAAGAGGAATGTCATAGGATGGTGATGTCAGAGCTTGTGGAAAGAAGGAAAGTTTTAGGCACTGTGAAATCAGTTCCTCATGGATGCGCGTTACCGACCTAGCATTAAGGTAGAAAACTGCCTAATAAAGTAGAAGTTTCTAATGAAAGTAGAAGTTTCTTCAGTATTGCATTTTTTTATGCCTGTAGTAGTAGTGGCGCCATGTAGAAAAAAAAACAGGATTATACTGACAACTGTCATTTTGAGCTATCCAGCAGGGCAAATCATTTCAATATGACCACTCTACTTGATTCAAGGAAAGCAGAGGAAAATTGTGACAATTGTGAAAGGCAGGGAAAAGCCCCCACAGAATATTCCAGCTGGATCACAATTCTCTGGAATTAAAGTCTAAAAAATGTTTCCATAAAATTCCAAATGTTACTTTAATTGCCAGGCCTCCCTTCGGGAGTAGAGTTGGAACCCTCTTGGCAATCAGAATGCCCCCACTCTGAGCTCAGCGGCCTGTAATCTGTGATTAGGGGGTGGATCAAAATGTGGATTTTAATCTGGACCACAGGCTCTTTTTGGGAATGGGCAGGGGCGGAGGAAGGGAGAAGCACAGGGATTACAGAGCGGTGGGCCGAGCCGCCACATCACCCGCGCTATCACCCTTAGCCGCCGTTAAAAAACAGCTTAAAACGCCACAAAACACCAGCACAAAGGAGCAGTCCCCGGGACTGGTCTCAATCGCCGTGGAGATGGAACGCCGCACGGCTGGTGGGAGAGGCGCCGATCTGGAGAATGGGGGGGGGGGGGGGGGGATGGCTGGGATTAACGCGGGAATACCAACAAAAGAGGAAAGCTCCAGGATCCAGTGCTGGAACCACGGGACCCCCCCCTTAAAATCCCAACAGGGCGCTCGGAAGGGAGGAGAGACAGGAGGGGTGGAGAAGCCCTTTTAAACAGCGATAGCCTAAGAATTAGTGCTCTACTGTAGCTCGGCATTAAGTTTAACCAGCGTGTAATCCTGCCCTCATCCGCACACGCCCCCCAGTACCACTTCCACCGTAAACAATTAAAAACAACCGTAAACTTCCCACAATTCCCCCAAAGACACTTCCCACTCACTTCTTCTTTATTTTGTACATTTAGTCAAACTTGCTAATCAGCTTTTTTGCAACCAATTAACTTGATTGTAACGGTTTCAATTGGATAAATCTCTTTTGTAGGTTGAGCGTGATCCTTTTGATATAGTGTGTAATCATTAATTGCCCCTGCATTCACCGTAAGCGCAAGGAGGGCAGAATAAACAAAAAATAAACATATCTCGAAGTAACGGATTATTATATTAACGCTATAGTGAAACAGAGCAGGGAAGTGTGTGAGTGTGAAACTACATCGATCCATGAAACATTCATTCCGGGAAAGGGGATGCCTACAGTGAAATCAATGGGCTCATTCTAAGAAGACGCTACAACATCAAGATGGACTGATACTTTGTATCTTTCACTTTCATGCTATTCCTCCTCCTTCACATGGAAGTGTTTCAGTTTTCTGCATGTATAAAATAGAGAATGGTCTGAACCCAAGCGGGGGTGGACAGGGCCCTCAATCCATTTCACCCCTGTTCCCCTCAACTCCCTCTCCACTATCAACTTCCCCAAACCCTGTAACCACAATTTATATTCATATGCTCAGGGGCAAAAACACATATACTAACAAGTATATACACACACACGCACACACACACGCACACAATCATGGACAAAAAAATGCAAACACACACACACCCATATGTACACGCACATGCACACGCACACGCATACACATACGTACATGCACACACTTGCACAGACACACACGCATGCACACACACACACACACACACGCACGCACACACACATTCACACACAGACACACACACACACACACTCGCACATACACGCACGCATGCACACACACACACACATTCACACACACACACACACACGCACACACACGCACGCACGCACGCACGCACACACACATTCACACACACACGCTTTACTGGTTTTCCTTGATTAAAGCCGTAGCAGCCTGGAATGGGATGGGGGCAGACGGGCACAAAGAGCGATGTTGGTGGGGTCCACGCTCACTCAAAGGCCCTCTTGTCAGGGGAAGCTGGGAGAGACCGGTGGGAGAGCAGAGCCGAGCGAAAGGCCAGCCATTTATCATAGTCCCTCCAAATGAAAGCATTCTTTAGGGCCCAAATGTCTCTCCTTTTTTCCCTCTCTTTTTTCCCCCTTCTTCTTCTCCTCCCTCTCCTTCTTTATTTCCCTTTGTCCAATTACGAGCCGCGGAAAGAGAGAGAGAGAGGGAAAAAAAAAAAGGAGAGCAGGAAGCATCCTAACAGGATAGCAGGGTGATGTATAGAGAGGTCTCACGCTGAAGCTCAGCCTGGCCTTTGTATGGGGGGAGGGGGGCGATTTGTCAAGGGGCCGTGGCAGAAGTCAAGCCCTGGAGGTTGAAAGGCTATGACCCCAGGAGTGCTGAGATGAGACGCGTCAGCGTCGAAGGCCTCGGCTCCCAAACCCTCCAGCCATAATAGCTGGGGCCCCAATACTGCCGCCTGTCCCAGGGCCTGGGACATCACAATGGGCTCATCTGCATACCTCAGGTAGGGCACTTTTATTTGAGCTGACAGGGGTGTGACGGTCTGAATGGCGAGCAGAGCCCCGGCAGCTACTGGGAACCTCTCCCGAAACCCCCCCCGCTACCTCCCCCCCCCCCTCTATCCTCAAACACCAATGCTGGGGCCCCGCGAAAAATCAATAACAACTAATCTCTCCCGACGCAATAAACAAACCGGTAAACAAAGGCATTGTTTACACTGCGTTTCCCAGCAGCCCCCGGCCCCCTCGGCGGCGGATGAATGGCGAGCCGGAGCTGGGCCGGCTGCCGCAGCGGAGGGTCCTGACAGCTGACAGCCCCGGTCTCGCCGTTCGGCGCGCGCGGGCAAGGGGGGGTGGGGGGGTAGAGGGCTGTTCGGCCCAGCGTGCCTGTTTGTTTGGGTCTTCCTAGTTTTCTTAGGAGAGCCAGAGAGAGAGAAAGAGAGAGCGAGAGAGGGGGGGGGGGTTGGGTGAAACATTTTCAGATGTTCAAACATTTAACTTTTAGACCCCCTCCCACCACCTTGCCAAGGTATCTCTGGTTTTCTTCTTTTTTGAGGTTTTGCACTTGAAAGACAGGTGGAGAGATGTTAGGTTTATTAAAAATGGACGTATTTTACTGCTGAAATGTGCTTTCTCTTCTTCAGCAGTATCACAGACCATGTGTCCCCCTCTAATGGCGAAGAAGAGGACGGGGGTCTTCCTAAAGAAAGGAGGGGGGGGCTAGTGTCCAGTTTTTAGGGAGGTGATTTCAATGTGCAGGGAGAAGAAAGAACAATACCACCGGGCTAATGAGGATGAAAAGCCCAACAAAAAACCCACCCAGCCACCCCCCAGAACTGATACATCCCAGTACATAAAGCCCCTGGTCAGCTAATGGCGCTAATCACTCAAAACAGGCTCATGCTATCGACATGAGCACTGCTCTATCCAAACCGGCGCAACAGGCATGCACAAGAAATGCACATTTGTCACTGATGTCATGTAACAGCACCACATTCCACTGTTTAAGATGTTGTGGTTACTGTACAAACACATTTGGCGGCAATGGAGGAACGCAGGACTTATTCAGACATGGGATTAAACTCACACGCTGAGTGTTCAGCCATTCCACTGCTTCGCACGGTGTCAGAGTAATGTAAAGAGCACAACGCGAGGATGTCCGGGCGGCGGCGGCGGCTTGCCCTCCATCGACTGAGGGGCCTTTTTCAACTCGAAAATAAAAAGGACTTTAAAAAAAAAAAAGAGAAGAAGAAGAGACATCAGAAGCAGATGCAGACCCTGTAAAAAAAAAAATTTTTTTAAAAGTGGGGAGAAACGTTTGAGGATAGGGGCCTTTTTTCTGCGACGTGTCCTTGCGCGGCGGTGTCTGGAAGCGTTTTACAGCCCTCCGAGGCACTGGCAGGGAAAAGCATGCACGAGGAATGCTTGGGGAATCAAAGGGCTCACTAACACGGCGCTCACGTCGACGGTTAACACGCCGACACGCGCGCGTACCCATACAACCGAGCCCGAGCAGAGGCTAGCATCTGCTGCACCACCGCAAAACAGGCAGGTCGTTCTGGAAGCCCTCCCAAAAAAGTGTATTCATTTGAAAATAAAGTACGTAACAGGAAAATAAAAACAGAGTGAGAGAGAAAGAGAGAGACAGAGAGAGCATATATGGAGAGGTAGGGTGGTAAGGAGATATAAGACCCCAGCTATACGTTTGCCTGGCGCTCCCATGATGCACTGCAGGAGGAGGGGGAATCTGTAGCTAGGCAGGGGAAGTGCTTCGGGGTAGCGGCCCTTTCATCCTCTGTGTTTGGAGCTGGGGGTGAGGATGAATGGTAGCTAAGATGAATGCATGCGAGCCATTTTTCTTGGCCCTCAGTCTATGTTTCCTCACTACCATGACATCAGAACAGAAGGGGAAAACATCCCCTCTTTGTGGAGAGCTAATTTAATTTGTACCTTCCAACGAGGGGTAAATATGTTTGACTGTCTGTCTTGATCCTGTGTGCCTTTTAGGGGTTCTCACGGGAAACTCCACACATAGGGCACAGGACAGGATATTGCTCACTGCAACGTAACTCTGCTTTTAAAGCAAATGTATTTTTTCCCCCTCCTCTCTGTTCCTCCCTCCCTGACCCGCCTACTCTCTCTCCCCTTTCTCTCTCTCTCTCTCTCTCTCTCTCTCTCTCTCTCTCTCTCTCTCTCACTCTCTCTCTGTCTCTCTCTCCTATGCCCTCTCTCTCTGTATCTCTCTCTCTGTCCTTCTTACGCTCTTTACCTGTTCCGCTCTCTCTTTCTCTCTCCCCTTTCTCTCTCTCTTTCTCTCTAGCCGGCTCTTTTATCTCTCTCAAACGCTCTATCCCTCTGCCTGTTTCACTCTCTAACGCTCTATCCCTCTTTCTCTGTCCCTCTGCCTGTTTCTCTTTCTCGCTCTATCCCTCTTTCTCTGTTCCTCTGCCTGTTTCTTTTTCTCACTCTATCCCTCTTTCTCTCTCTCCCTCTCATTAGGATTTTGCCTGGTCTTATGGACACAGACTCCTGACATTCCCCAGGGAAGGGTCAGATGACCTTTATATGTCTGCCCCAAATCTGACGTCAAAGGTCCCGTTGCTAGGAATGGCGTTCTGTTTGGCAACAAATATGACCCCCCCGCCCCATCCCTGCCCCACCATCACATGTGTGTTTATTATGATTCCTATTGCTAGGCACAGTATTACCAATTAAGTACTTTCCAGCTTCTCTCTAGTCTATTTTAATTGCAGACATCTGGCTTTGGCTCTTCCAGTGTTTTTTTTGTGTATATCTGAGCGATCCTATGCACGACTTCGCTCGGCCGATGCATGGGCCTGACGCTCTGACATCTAACCTTTTCGCTCCCGGAGGTTTCTCGCGCTTGACCTCTGACCCCTCGTGGTTCTGTCGTCTGCCTTTTTTTGCAGGCTGACCTCACGCCACAGCTGCAGCCCCCCCTACGCGGGGAGGGGGGGGTCAGAGATGCCACTGTGGGCTCTGAGCTACAGCACCCATCTCCTTTGTCTCTCTCCCACGTGAGCCGAAGAGTCAGAGGGCCGGTGGACGAGATAGGTGTGAACCTGCCACACTCAGCCGACGACCTCCCCTTTAGAAAAACCGCCATAAAATAAAGAGGGTCACCAGACCGGCCGTTAATCCATCGGCCACTGGCGATCGCGTACGCCTTTAATGGTGTGTGTCTGCTGCGCATGCAAATGCTAACGCTAACTCATAACGGCATTAGTACCATGGGTATGTGAGGATATAGGTACGTTACAAGACCTTCTACTTCAAGCGAGCACCTACAGTACATGTACATAACCATGCTAAGAGGCAGACATTATGTTTAATGAGGGCTGATGGGTGACCCTCCCTGTCCCTCCAAAACACACTGAACACATCTGTCTATCCAATCTCTCTGGGTCCACCAACCTGCAGCTGCATTTAGAAACAACAGTAACCAGTGCCTAGCCAGCTGCAAGAACAGGGGAGCCAGTTTACACACACACACACACACACACACACACACACACACACACACACCACACACACACACACACACACACACACACACACACACACACACACACAGTATTTTGAAAAGGGATGGGATTCAATACAGAAAATTCACAAATTTACCCCAAAAAAACAACAAAAACATCTCTGTCCTCAGAACGGAGCTGTGAGCTGTGTGCAGTTATTGAGCGCTTGTGATTGGGGGACCGAGCGTCCGGTGGCAAGCCTCATCAAGACCACAACCCACACCTTTGGAGACGGCCCCCGCGGTCGCGCAGACAGTGGAAACATCCGGTCTGTTCCGCGGCCCTACTGTCACACCCGTCTCGCTGAGTGACACCCCGCCAGCCCCTGTTCCTCTCCCCGCTCTGGGAACTCTCATATTTCGCTGGATGGGATGAGGGGGGAATTCCATCCCCTCTCTGCTCCCACGCAGAGGTGCTGCTTCATGGGAGCCTGCAGCCCCAGGAATATTTCCGTGAGATTCCCAGCAGGAGCCGCTCAGAATTACTCCCACACTTTGAGTTGTGCGTTTTCCATGTGGGCGGCACGGTGGTGCAGCGGATAGCACCGCCGCCTCACAGCAAGACGCTACTGAGTTTGAAACCCGGCCGAGGGCCTTTCTGTGCAGAGTTTGAATGTTCTCCCCGTCTCTGCGTGGGTTTCCTCCGGGTACTCCGGTTTCTTCCCACAGTCCAAAGACGTGCAGGTTAGGCTAACCGGAGAGTCTAAATTGCCCATAGCTATGAGTGTGAGTGTGCCCTGTGATCAAGTGGCAACCTGTCCTGTCCAGGGGTATTGCTGGCTTTCGCCCAATGCATGCTGTGATCGCTCCCCCCCATCCTGCGAAATATGAAATATACACCATGTGGGGAAACGTGAAAAAAAAAACCTACATCAAGAATCAAGATGAGTGACAGCGACACATGACGAATGCATGAATGTGACCCGCATGCAGTAATGCGCCGTCCCTGGACTACTCTCCATTCAGAAAGCAGGATGGCCTCCTCAGCGGTCCCCACGGATAACTCAGTCAGTAGGAAACCTTTATACCACTGCGGATATTGACACCCCCTCATTGATATTGACACAACTTAGCTCATATCAAGGGCATCGTCGTAAAACGAATATCGACAATCTCCGTCAGGCATTGACACGCCGTCGCATGTGCGGTGGGGTTTATCTGTAGTGCATTAACCATGAACACATTTTAAAAATTCTATAAATAAAAATGAAGCTCAATTTTTTTTGTGGCTTCCAAGTTTACAAATTTTTTCCTTGTCATTTCTTCTCTCTTTCTGTCTTTTTTTTATCTGCCCATTTGCCCCTGGGGAGGTTGCCATGGAAACTCTTCACTGTTTACATCATCGTAGGAAACTTTGGTTGGGGGGTGGGGGGGGTGCCTGGCCGGCTGTTAGTGAAACTCCACACTGCACAATCAATATGATTAATCTTCCCGGTCACTGTTCTCACTTCATTATTGAACCCTGTGTAAATGTGGCACCACAGGCTTCACAACGGCTCTCTAAAGCACATTTATTACACACTGGACGTCTCGCGGACGAGCACAAAGGAAGCCGCACAAAAACCCAACAGCAAATATGACTTCCCCAGTCAAAAAAACATCCGGTGCCGTTCCAGAGCGAAGGCCCTTTCGCAGAGCGCTCCATCATCGGTCCGTGTCCCGCTCCCGATAGCCTCCGATACGCCGACAGGGCCGTAGCAGCGATCAGCTTGGCTGAGCGGTTTTTCAGGCTTCAAACGAACCCGTGAACAGGGGCTGAAAATCATCGGCCAGGTTCATGGGAATCAATCAAAGCAATTCGCACCGGCCGGTTGGCGGCCTCGCGAGTGATTAATACCTACGGCGGACTCGCGGAGAAGGGTCGCGCAGCGACGACCCGCGGCGCACTGAAAACCGAAGCTGGGTTTTTCGGCTCACGAGAATGGGAGTCAAAGGCCCGAGAGGAGCTGCCGGTGGAGGGCGGGGGATTGGGGTTGGGGGGGGGAGTGCTGCCTTTGCTTTTTGTAAAAGCGGCAGAAAGAAAACAAACGGTGACATGTTTAGAATAGCAGCTGGTAATACTGATGTCATTAATTACGCGGCTGCTTGGTCCAGGCGGCTCTCTGAGACTAAACAGCTGCTTTGGGGCAGGGCCATGAGGCCGAGCTTCGGCGCGGGGGGGCAAAGAGGGCAGCGATGGCGGGTCAGGTCACCGCTCCGACCGTCGCAAAGAGGCGGCGTCGATACGTCAGGGCGCAGGAGGACAATACGCGGAAAACCGCGGGAGCGCCTGACATCGGCCGCTCACACCGAAGAGGCACGCGTGAAATAAAATAAATATAGTATTCTACCTCCCCAGTGGATTCACTCTCCCATCCAGAAATGAGGAGGAGAAAAAAATAAAAAAGGGAAGTTTTCCCCCTCAGAAACTCAATGTGTTTAACATGATAGTACATCTCACAGAGGAGCAATGAGCTGACAATGAGTTCACACCACCTGCTCCTGACCTTTCCACAAGACAGAATACTGCCTATTTTTTAAGAGACGGAGAGCGCCCAGGGTGACAGTTGCAGCTGCCAAATACCTTTCTCACATGGGATATCCATAATGGCCACAGAGAGCTTTATACAAGAGAGCGCAGCCCCTGAGTGCATGGGTGGGGTGGTGGGGAAGATGGCAAGCGTTTCCACATATTCCCTCTCTAATGCACTTTTCACATTAAATCTACTACCTATGGGGGCGCTGTCTGTGTAAGAAAGGATGCCAGCATCTAGAGGCATACACATATATTCATATTTATATTAGGGATGTGCAGGGACCACACTATCTATATCCGTTCCATTTTCCGTTTCATTCTCACTTTTTCCGCTTATGTCATCTTCCGAAATGTTTTGGTCAAGTTCGGAAAGAAAATAAATCTGTATTACTGTAAATGGTTAGCAGGGCAGGGGCATGTTGGGAGGCTCAGGTGGGCTCCGTGTTTGTTTGTTTGTGGCTCACGTGCACGGGAAAAGCCTCCCACATTAATATTCAGCGGTTCAGGCGGAGCCTCTCAGCCTCAGCGTAAGGCCGATTATTTAAAGACTGATTGAGACACCAGTGTCAGCGTGAAGGCAATCAGCCTGCAGATAAGGACCTGTTACCTGAAGACGCGCCTCTAACCTGCCTCGAGAGTGGATCCTCCCTGCGCCGCCCGATAACGCCGCGCTTTTAATGACCACTGAAAGCTGGCAGGAGACGGACGCTAAACAGATCAACTCTCCTCACTCCGCCCCCAAAGCCATACTGGAACACACAGCACACACACGCACATACGTAGACACACACGTGAAAACACACACGCATGCACAGATACTGTACAGGTGCACACACGGGTACACATAAAGCATTCACATAAACGCCCAAAAACACAGATAAAATCACACACAGGTTTATGCGGTTATATGCGCACACACATACACATACACACACAAACACACACACCCACCCACGTAAGCATTCCACGCACACCACATACATGCGCGTGCGCAAATAAACACACGCACACACACACACACACACACACACACAAAGCACAGAAACTGGCAAACACATATCCAAAATCTCTCTCTCTCTCCCTCTCTCTCACACCGACACCAACACACGCAGGCTGCACAATGATTTCCCTCCCAGAAAACACTCTTCACGCCTTCACTGCTATCCCCCTCACCCCCCCCCTCCACATTTCCTCTAAACCTCTCCACACTATAGGTAGGCACCACTCAAGCTGGTTTCTTCCTGGCAGATTACAATTAACCAGGGATTCTCCTTGAGGGCAAAAATGTGTTCCTGTCAGATACTGTGATCCATTTGACTCTAATGTAATTATTCTAACAAGCCTCCCTTTGCCCTCGTCAACGGAGATTAAGGGCGCTCTCACCCACCATCCCG
Organism: Ilyophis sp. 1 JC-2022; assembly: GCA_022702515.1. NCBI lineage: Eukaryota > Metazoa > Chordata > Actinopteri > Anguilliformes > Synaphobranchidae > Ilyophis > Ilyophis sp. 1 JC-2022. The sequence goes on from CM040404.1 coordinate 41,372,036, forward strand.
CTTCACCTTTGGCACCTCCACTGAACCTAACCTGAGAGCTCCTTCCTGCGCTCGCAGTTTTCAACCCTCTACCCGCCCATTTCCCACTCATCTGCAAATTTGGCTTGTTATTGTTTTTTTTCTGCTTTCGGAAAGAGCGGTAGCGATAACGCCGTTCCCGTCGAGGAATGGCGGGCACGACTGACAAAGGCCGGTATCTGCCGCGAGCCTCTTCGCTGACCCTCTCCGGCGGGCCCCGGTAGCCGCGGTGACGTGTTTGTGTTTTCTGTATGAATCCCGGCCCCCGGAAAAGGGCTGCCGCGCATCTGCCAAAAAGGACTGAGCGCCCCCTTCTCTGTGAGATTATACATCTGGCCCCGCTGCCAAATCAGAAACCTTTACATTCCTGCCACCTTTTCTCTCCCTCTCCTTTTTCTCTCTCTCAGTCTCTCTCTTTCTCTCTCTCTCTCTCTCTCTCTGCCTCCTTTCTTCAGATACATGGTTTTGACATCAAAGTGGCAGAGAATATTAATCCTGGCTGAACTATCTGCTCGGTGCTCTGGGATCAGGAAGAGGTGAAGATCATGCTTTGTTCCCCTGAAGAAGAAGCAAGGGAAGAGAGAGCGAAAGAGAGAGCGAAAGGGTGAAGACTGACAGAGCTTTCTGACTCCACTTGAACTGAGGAAATCGGATAGAATAAAATCTAATCAAAATGCTACCAGGAAACTATAAATATGTAAAAAGGTTGACATAAGTGACGTAAGATAGTACCTATTACTACATTATAGTACCCCTGCAACTGACTGAATTAATGCATTATTAGGTTTTTCTTTTTTCTCTGGTGTCTGTATCTTGAAAATTTCTCAAAATTGTACAACACCCTCAAGTTTAAGTTATCCCGACAAATTGGCGGGCTTCTTCTCTGTCGACAAATTCCAAGAGGGCGCCAAAACGTCTCGGCTCCTCGTGCGACTCCCAATCCTTCTCTTTCAATGCAAAGGGGGGAAAAACAGTCCTGTCAGGGCTAGGGTTTAATAAAATCCAGACAATCCCAAATTAATTTGGAGATGCCTGCAGACACTCTCATGAGCGCGTCGGCCATGACGCGTGATCGTAGACCAGTATTGATGACAGTCCCAATCTGTCTTTTGACAAGCTCAGCATGACAATTACATTATCACCGGGAGTCACACAGAATCCCTCGGTTTCTGTTCAGAATATAAACCCACATTGATGACTACTACACTTTTCACTCCTTTTCTTGAAAATCTCATTACAAAATATAGGCCAATAGTTTCACGAGGACAAAAAAAAAGTATATACTGTATTAGTGCCAATTTCAATGTCTTTGAAATCGGCCCTCACAAAGACAAGAGATAATGAGCAAGACAACAGGTAGCATACAGAAGAGTTTAAGAGATGTATGGAAGGGGAAAGGTTTTTGAAAAGAGTCTAGAAAATTCTAACACAGGCTCTCGCTGTGAATGGGTGTGCCTGCGGCAGCCCTGGTTTCACAAATGTGTAGTTATGCTTCCAGCCACGATTTGCATTAGCCATCAATTACAGTTGACGAGTATTAACCTAAACAACAAGCGAAACGGCACTTAACCTCCTGAAAACACAGGGGACTCAACCCTATACAGGAAGAAATTACGTTTGGTGTCAGAATAATATTGGTCACTCCTACCTCTCAGTTCAGTACTTGTGTAAACACTGTGGACTCGTTTAATGTGCATCAGATGTTGTGTAATTACACTACTTAAAACATTCCTTTCCCAAACACGGGGTTCAGCGGCGTGGCTCACGTTTAAAGGCGCTAATGTGCAAATATCAAGCAGGAGGTGACAAGGGCAGTTTCTTGACAGGCAGCCAGGGAGAACCGAAACAGAAAAGTTCTCAAGGACCCCACGGGCAAACGGGATCGCGGACAATTTCCCTTTTTCTGCTCGCCTGACACCGGTCCAAAACCACTTCTCTGAAAATCTTGCTGTGATTATTAAAACTAATAATGTCTCAATTACTGAAATAAATTAACACTGATGTGATATATTGCACAAGATTGGGGGGGAAAAGCAAGTTAGGATTTTTTCGAGTTAGGATGCCAGAAACACTTGAATCTAGTAAAATTTAAAAAAATAATAAAAACATGGGAATACATTCCTACTGATTGTTTCATGCCGGACATTAAATCAGTAATGTCCGTGCTTTTTCTTAACTTTTATAGATAGCTTCTTCAGGCAGCTAGCAATTGATTGATACATCAAACAACAGGTTAAATTCCCATCTAATCACTGGTTTAAGAGTTCTGACCTGAGACACTAGTGGCCTAAAGTGTGAAACAGTCACCTTTGGAGAATTTTCAGCAATGGTGGGCCATCTACAGACCTGGTGTAAATAAGCATGTGAATGATTACAGAAAATGAGGAGACCTCATGAACACACCTCCATGATACTCCCACACCGCCATCACAGCCACCCCCTCCCCCCACCGCAACAATGCGGTGGGACCTCTCAAGGCGGTCTGCTCAGAGTTCAACGGCTTTTGACAGAACAAAACTCCCCAGTACTGCTCTCTGAGATGAGTAATAAAAGGGAAGGGAGGAAAGAAATGTTAATCAAAACATGAGAATGACAACAAAAAATAAAATGGCCTGACATCGAAGGTCACATGATCACCCGATGAGTGGTCTGGTCCCCACAGACTGTCTGAACTGATTGATAATGGATTCCCCATATAGAGGGGGAAGAAATGGAAGAGCGGGACAGAAACAACACATGTTTTTTTTCCCTATGGAGGAGAGTCCTTTCTGTTGATCGATCTCATTATGAGTTATAGAAAGAAAAGCTCTGTCCTTCCCTGTTAACCATGTTCTTTTCTCATCGGATTCTCCAACCGACGCTGCCCAACAGGAAATCTAATCCAATCCGGATTAATGCAGAGCGACGCTGCCCAGCAGGAAATCTAACCCAATCCGGATTAATGCAGAGCGACGCTGCCCAGCAGGAAATCTAACCCAATCCGGATTAATGCAGAGCGACGCTGCCCAACAGGAAATCTAACCCAATCCGGATTAATGCAGAGCGACGCTGCCCAGCAGGAAATCTAACCCAATCCGGATTAATGCAGAGCGACGCTGCCCAGCAGGAAATCTAATACAATCCGGATTAATGCAGAGCGACGCTGCCCAACAGGAAATCTAATTCAATCCGGATTAATGCAGAGCGACGCTGCCCAGCAGAAAATCTAACCCAATCCGGATTAATGTAGAGCGACGCTGCCCAGCAGGAAATCTAACCCAATCCGGATTAATGCAGAGCGACGCTGCCCAGCAGGAAATCTAACCCAATCCGGATTAATGCAGAGCGACGCTGCCCAGCAGGAAATCTAACCCAATCCGGATTAATGCAGAGCGACGCTGCCCAGCAGGAAATCTAACCCAATCCGGATTAATGCAGAGCGACGCTGCCCAGCAGGAAATCTAATCCAATCCGGATTAATGCAGAGCGACGCTGCCCAGCAGGAAATCTAACCCAATCCGGATGAATGCAGAGCCACGCTGCCCAGCAGGAAATCGAATTCAATCCGGATTAATGCAGAGCGACGCTGCCCAGCAGGAAATCTAACCCAATCCGGATTAATGCAGAGCCACGCTGCCCAGCAGAAAATCTAGACCAATCTGGATTAATGCAGAAGAGATGGCCTGATAAGATTTTGTTTTAGTGGTGAGAAGATCGGGGCTGAAGAATCCTGGCAACGACTGGCCAAATCGTCCAATCAGCAGCGCGCAGGATGTTAGTTCAATGGCATCGTCCAAGGCAAAGGGACGTTATCTGTGAAATACCGGCCGAGCCTGAGCTCGCCCGTGACCCCCCGATTCACTGCGCTTCATCCAGTTGTTTTCTTCCCTCTCCCTCACCCTCTCTCCCTCCCTCTCTTTTTTTTCTTCAAAATTTAGAGGACCACCAATAAAAGTTTTGGGATGACAAGGTCTGGTTGTGTAAAACCCTTTCAGTTGTGAAACCTTGTCCGGCTCATGGTGGGGGAGGATTCAGGGCCGCCCTGCTCTAAATAAACACTCCCCCGTTTGTTTCTCTTTCAATTCTTCAAAGGCCTCCACTTTGTTCCTGATAACAGGCCGTGGTTGCGACCTGATTCTACCGCTTCAAGTTCTTCAGAGCAAATATTCTGTCACAACACACTACCTCCCCATATCACTGCCCCCCACCCCACCTTCAAACATCCTGCCCACACACCAAGACGCAAACGTGTGCTACCGCTACACAATTTAAACGTTGGATCAGTTTTACATTTCAAATGCATCTAGCTGAAGTGGCCCTGCAAGAAAGAAAAACCAAGCAAAACTATTTGGTTCTAACAAACCGAACATTGCAAAATCTTGGGCGGTGAGGGCACTGGCTGTGGTGTACACTTGGGGTATACATCCCAAAAGATCTGACCCCAATTTTACTTGAAATTATCCAGTTTGGACATTGTTAAGTGAATTTAAGCCATTTAAGACATTAGGGCTAGTAGGCTATCTCAAATTGCTCTGCACTGTACAGCATACGACATCACTTAGTTAGAAACTGACAACATCCACATTTGCCATACATTATGTCAGAATGCTGGAGAATTATGTAGAAACGTTGCCACCAGACCAACGTATAAGTACGGACTGCCCCTGTATTAAAATAACATAATGTTTTTCCCTTGTTCCTGGGGGACGTTTATTCCGGTGGCGCCGTGGGTCCAGGAGAAGCCTGGTGCTGCATCGGTTATGGGGAGCAATGGAGAATGACGAACACACAGCCCAGTGCACATGGTATCGCGGGGGAGCAGGCGAGTATGTGACCGTGTGAGTGACCCGGGGCTTAGACCAGCACAGTCAGCGCAGGAAACTAAATGAGGTGGATTACAATTGAATGGTCTGAGGTAAAAAAAAAATAACTCCCTGAGGCTACAAAGTCAGAGGACAGTCTCCATGTGGCTGAGTAGCTGAGTAATCACAGTGAAGAAAAGACGATTACAAACAGGCAGGGTGATTATCAGTTTCAAGGTGAGGTCCATTCCAGCCCCATTTCTCTCTCACAGGAAGTAGCTACACAGAAAGGTGGATGGATTGCTCAAGGCTGCAATGTCTGCTATTGCTACAGGACTTAGTTTGTCAAAGATAACATTAGAGGGTGATTTTGTCATTTGTTGAGAGAAAACATCACATTTTTAGAACCCCAATCATTTAGAATCTTTTTTTTGTCCTTTCCTTCTGTCCGCTTGAATGTTTTGTTTTGTTTTTTTATCAACTGGAGACCAAAAAATAGTGGGAAAAAAATGAACAACCCGGAGAATTGTTAGTCCGTACCAAATGTGCAACATTCCTTTCAGTGTCCTGTGACATTTAAAGAGAGCTGTATTACTGGGAAATGTGGAAAATACACAGAGCAATGCCACGCAAGATTTGTGGCGCAGTTTATGTAGAATCACGTCAGGGGACTAAACAGGAGAAGAAGAAAAAAATAAAAACACTGTACATACACAGAAACTTATAATGCGGCCGCAACGCTGTAAATTTCATTGGGAAATGAGTTATGGACTCGGTTACGGAGTGTGCGGTTAATATGGCCATATCAAATGCATGGGAATACACTCCTACTGAGAAATGGGACAAAACAGGAAATAGCTTTAGAGTTTTCTCAGTGCGTGAGGGGGCTATAACTGTCACTTCAGTTTAGCCACAGTGTTTGCAGGACGGGGCCGTCTGCTTAACAGTTTGGGCCAGGCTGGGTAATTAAATGGCGTCCCACTCGGGAGACGCTCTTCCCAGACCCCCATCTTGGCACGTCCCCAAGCCTGCGCTGGACCCCAAGAGCACCTGTGTGCGCAAGCTAGCGGAAATGCTAAACCCCCCCACCCCCTCCACCTGCCTCAACCTGTAACTTCAGACAGTCTCCGAGCCATCGTCTCAGCGTCTACCATAGTTCAAACCGTAAACAGACAACCCCAGCGTCCCTACGTGCTTCTAACAGCACAGCTCATTGTCCTTACATTTTGAGTGACAAATTATTCATTTTTATATATTTGTAGGCAAGACATGGTAAACAAGACTACAACAAAATAAATAAATATAATTAAACAAAAAAAGAAAGACAACTACTACAGACAAGGATAACACAATTCAATTGATTAAATTGATTCTCCTTGTCATTTCTTATGCAAGCAATGCATGTGAGCCACAAAACTGTTAAATGGATATTTCACATTCTAGGGTTCTTTGATATTATTTAGTTTTACTGTATATTTTTGTTTGGTCTATATAGTTTGTAATGAATGTGTGTAATGAAAGATATTTAGAGAAGTTTCTAATGAGCCAGCTTTATAATGGCCGGTATAGAGCTTCCGGGGGTTTGCGGCCTAATGTAAGAAAATACCCTTCAAGTAACACCAAATCAGCTGGTGCTGCGACATTATGCCTCCAGAGGTTGTACCAATGCACTGTATGTTACCCGATTATTTTCCACAAAATTACCTTTCATATTATTTTAGGAACTATTTCCTATGGCACATGCAACCTGAAACCGCCGCTCATTTAAGTAGCAGCACAATATAAAAATGTTTGTAATTGTGAATAAACGCCATAAAATCTGTTCATATGTACAGGCTCTGGAAACATAACATAACATATATTATCCAAAAAAAAATCATTGTAGTGTGTCTGCAGAGGCCCCGGAATGGAGAGGGCGAGAGGCTCTTGCTGCTTCGCAAGGACAGTGGGAAACAGAGACAAGAGGAGTTAAAAAAAATAACTCATAAAGGGGAGTCGCAGAGGTCAGATCTTACAGGCTTACACTAAGGAGAGGAGCTGCAAAAGTTCAAGAGGACGTTCCTGGTGTTGCGTCAAAGGAAATAAACCAAGCGCTCCGACTACGGGACCGATCTGGAAAACTAACCTCTGTTCCCCCCCCCCATCATCCCATCCCACCGAGCCTGACGTGCCGGAGAGTTCATGTGAGCATGGCGTACCCAAAGAGGAGGTGTTACAAAACTCGCCCCCTCCTATCTCCAACTTTAACTTCTAGCCTGAGCCTTAAAGTCCATGTGACACAGTCTTTCTGATGCACAGCAGCTTGAGGCGACTTGTTTGTTAAAGGGAAAGAGCGAGTGCAGCCGGCCAGACGCTGCACATCCCGGGGACAATGGGAATGAGGGGAGGACAGGACAGTGCGCGGTGCAAAGGAGCCTGGGTGTGTGGGAGAGGACCACCTACAGTCCAGCCAGGAGACTGGAGCCTTCGGGGTGTCGCCGACATCGCCGGTATAAATAACCACGACGCCGGCCGTTCATCATTACTTATTGGTGTATGTACATGCTTGGCTTTGCTGGAACATGATTGGTCGGAGCATTCATCAATCTGATAGGGATCGGTCCCATACAGTGGAGATAAATCATTAGTCTGGCCCGGCCCAATGCGTCTCTTTATAGATAGTGATTATTGATGGTCTAATCCCACTGCCACATGTTTGTGTAATAAGAAAATGCTAATAACCATAATAACGATAACAGCAATGTTCAGAACCAGACAAATAACAGTGTTAAAAGTATTCATAATAAATGTATAATTATGATCATTATACATTTTATATGATTATTATTATTATTATTATTATTATTGTTGTTAATAATAATAATAATGATAATAATTGCTGTTGTTATTAAAAATAATAAGAATTGTGATGAAGTTGATGATGATGATAGAATTATTAATAATAATAATAATAATAATAATAATAATAATAAAGAATGGTAATCATCAATAATAATCATAAATCAATTTAATTGTCTATTTACTTGTCAGCATTCTCTCTAGACTCTTTCCACAGGATGAAGTCCCTCTCGTCTAAAACACAAGTAAATCATAAGAATTAGTGTAATAGTATTATTCAACAAGTGAACACTGCCATATGCTTTAACTCCATGTGAAATAAGAATTCATTAGGTTGTAATTCTAAGGCTGAATTACCTGACATACTGTTAAACCTTTATGGCAATCCCTTGCAAGCTAATCTAATTTGTGAAAAAAACTTTTTCTGAAACATGGGTAAATTTGCATATATCATGCATGATTTACTTTGAGAATTGGAAAACAACATTTCATAATAACAATAAGGTATTTTCCCTGGGTCAGTGATTCATTGTAAGCATAACACATGGATTGTAAGCATATCATTCATATTGTATCTGTAAACCAATTGGTAATAAAGCAAAATACAGGCCAGCATCTATATGCGTGCGTGTGTGTGTGCATGTGTGTGTGCTTGTGTGTATGCGTATGTGTGCATGTGTGTGTGCATGTATGTATGTACGTATGTATTTTATATGTATGTCAAATTCTCTTTCAGCTCAGGCATTTATTAAACCCATCTTGTTTATGTTTTAGATTTTTCGTTCCTGGTTTTCTTTCTTCTTTGGTGATATTTTGCAGAAATGCTTTTAAAAGCCCCAGAGGGTAAATACTGTTCCAAAAGTAAACAGTGAAAGGGTGACCTTGCCAGAGTTGGCTGCTGACAGCAAAGCTGTTTTAAGACTTTGAGCAGCAAGGGTCAGGGTTATAAACAAACCCATTCCAATGCTGAGGGGGGGGAAGAAGAAAAAAGTTTTGGCAATGAACATAATTAATGAACCTCTTCAAAAAGAAAGATTTTTATTTTCTGAGAGATGCGTGAAATAAAAATATGAATAGCTGTTAGTAAAAAATGAGAACATATTTCCACTAAAGTGGACAAAAATAATAATAATAATAATCATAATCATAATAATAAAAATAATGACACGGTAAAAAATTCCTCTGGCTAAGTTAAGGCGGGATATGTGTCACTTCAGCGGAATCTGTTTTTGGTTTAACAAAGAGGGCAGAGGTCAGCTCTTCTTGGCTTTAAGAAAACTGGTCAGTCCCTCAGACATGCAACCTGATAAGCTTCAGATGTCTTCACAACATGTCTGACCCGGCCGTTCACCCGGCCGGGAGAAACCTCACTCCACTCACCCCCGGCACAAGCCAGCTGAAGTACGGTCCAGGGGGGCGTATCAAAATGGCAACCGCCCTGCAAACGACTTTGCGCTTGACCTTCATGGCTGCCTTGTTGCTGAGGTGCTGCTTTTCGACGACAACAGTTGCCACGCCTCCAGAAAAAAAAGAAAAAACTAAGCGCCAGACCTTCAGGTAACTAATATTGGGGGGTTTAGTGACTTAAAAGACTCATTAGACAACCTTCAAAATCCCTGACGGCAATGCCTCACGGTCCTTTAAGCGGCAACTCTCACTAAAAGAGTCTTCAAGGGAAAATTCACCCTTTAATCGGAGCATGATTTTTAGAAAACCGCAGGAAAATCTTAGGGGAGTTTTCTGTCAAGCCCTGTGGAATACCTGAGGGAGGCCGAACCGGAGCATGATTATAGTCTCCCTGCAGTGTGTGCCTTTAAACTGTTTAACCCTTTCTTACATCAAATCCCCCAAGCCCACCTAACTATACAGCAAATGCAAGAAACATCACAATCTAGTGCTCTGGTACAGATGAATGCACCAACAATAAGACAACATCCTCACTCTCTTCCTGTGCAGCATGACATTCAATACACACCATGAAGCACATCACTACACTGCTTTAGCATAGGGTACATCACTACACTGCTTTAGCATAGGGTACATCACTACACTGCTTTAGCATAGGGTACATAACTGCACTGCTTTAGCATAGGTTACATCTATACACTGTTTTAGCATAAAATACATCACTACACTGCTTTAGCATAGGGTACATCACTACACTGCTTTAGTACATCTACACTGCTTTAGCATAGGTTATTTCTCTAAACCGCTTTAGCATAAAATACATAACTATCCTGCTTTAGCATAGGGTACATCTACACTGCTTTAGCATAGGGCACATCTCTACACTGCTTTAGCATAGGGTATATATACACTGCTTTAGCATAGGGTACATCACTACACTGCTTTAGCATAGGGTACATCTACACTGCTTTAGCATAGGGCACATCTCTACACTGCTTTAGCATAGGGTACATCACTACACTGCTTTAGCATAGGGTACATCTACACTGCTTTAGCATAGGGCACATCTCTACACTGCTTTAGCATAGGGTACATCTCTACACTGCTTTAGCATAGGGTACATCTCTACACTGCTTTAGCATAGGGTACATCTCTACACTGCTTTAGCATAGGGTACATCTACACTGCTTTAGCATAGGGCACATCTCTACACTGCTTTAGCATAGGGTACATCTCTACACTGCTTTATCATAGGGTAAATATATACACTGCTTTAGCATAGGGTACATCTCTACACTGCTTTAGCATAGGGTATATATACACTGCTTTAGCATAGGGTACATCTACACTGCTTTAGCATAGGGCACATCTCTACACTGCTTTAGCATAGGGTACATCTCTACACTGCTTTATCATAGGGTACATATATACACTGCTTTAGCATAGGGTATATCTACACTGCTTTAGCATAGGGTACCTCTCTACACTGCTTTAGCATAGGGTACATCTCTACGCTGCTTTAGCATAGGGTATATTTATACACTGCTTTAGCATAGGGTACATCTCTACACTGCTTTAGCATAGGGTATATCTACACTGCTTTAGCATAGGGCACCTCTCTACACTGCTTTAGCATAGGGCACCTCTCTACACTGCTTTAGCATAGGGTACATCTCTACACTGCTTTAGCATAGGGTATATTTATACACTGCTTTAGCATAGGGTATATCTACACTGCTTTAGCATAGGGCACCTCTCTACACTGCTTTAGCATAGGGCACCTCTCTACACTGCTTTAGCATAGGGCACATCTCTACACTGCTTTAGTATAGGGCACATCTCTACACTGCTTTAGCATAGGGCACATCTCTACACTGCTTTAGCACAGGGCACATCTCTACACTGCTTTAGCATAGGGCACATCTCTACACTGCTTTAGCATAGGATACATCTCTAGACTGCTTTAGCATAGGGTACATCTGTACGCTGCTTTAGCATAGGGTATATTTATACACTGCTTTAGCATAGGGTACATCTCTACACTGCTTTAGCATAGGGTATATCTACACTGCTTTAGCATAGGGCACCTCTCTACACTGCTTTAGCATAGGGCACCTCTCTACACTGCTTTAGCATAGGGCACCTCTCTACACTGCTTTAGCATAGGGTACATCTCTACACCGCTTTATCATAGGGTACATATATACACTGCTTTAGCATAGGGTATATCTACACTGCTTTAGCATAGGGTACATCTCTACACTGCTTTAGCACAGGGTACATCTCTACGCTGCTTTAGCATAGGGTATATTTATACACTGCTTTAGCATAGGGTACATCTCTATACTGCTTTAGCATAGGGTATATCTACACTGCTTTAGCATAGGGCACCTCTCTACACTGCTTTAGCATAGGGCACCTCTCTACACTGCTTTAGCATAGGGCACCTCTCTACACTGCTTTAGCATAGGGTACATCTCTACACTGCTTTAGCACAGGGTATATTTATACACTGCTTTAGCATAGGGTATATCTACACTGCTTTAGCATAGGGCACCTCTCTACACTGCTTTAGCATAGGGTACATTTAGCATAGGGCACATCTCTACACTGCTTTAGCATAGGGCACATCTCTACACTGCTTTAGTATAGGGCACATCTCTACACTGCTTTAGCATAGGGCACATCTCTACACTGCTTTAGCACAGGGCACATCTCTACACTGCTTTAGCATAGGGCACATCTCTACACTGCTTTAGCATAGGATACATCTCTACACTGCTTTAGCATAGGGTACATCTCTACACTGCTTTAGCATAGGGCACATCTCTACACTGCTTTAGCATAGGGCACATCTCTACACTGCTTTAGCATAGGGTACATCTCTACACTGCTTTAGCATAGGGCACATCTCTACACTGCTTTAGCATAGGGCACATCTCTACACTGCTTTAGCATAGGGCACATCTCTACACTGCTTTAGCATAGGGCACATCTCTACACTGCTTTAGCATAGGGCACATCTCTACACTGCTTTAGCATAGGGCACATCTCTACACTGCTTTAGCATAGGGCACATCTCTACACTGCTTTAGCATAGGGTACATCCACACTGCTTTCTTTAGCATAGGGCACATCTCTACACTGCTTTAGCATAGGGTCCATCTCTACACTGCTTAAGCATAGGACACATCCCTATACTGGTTTAGCATAGGGCACATCTACACTGCTTTAGCATAGGGTATATCTACACTGCTTTAGCATAGGGTACATCTCTACACTGCTTTAGCATAGGGTATATCTACACTGCTTTAGCACAGGGCACCTCTCTACACTGCTTTAGCATAGGGTACATCTCTACACAGCTTTAGCATAGGGCACATCTCTACACTGCTTTAGCATAGGGTATATCTACACTGCTTTAGCATAGGGCACCTCTCTACACTGCTTTAGCATAGGGCACCTCTCTACACTGCTTTAGCATAGGGTACATCTCTACACTGCTTTAGCATAGGGTACATCTATACACTGCTTTAGCATAGGGTACATCTCTACATTGCTTTAGCATAGGGTACATCTCTACATTGCTTTAGCATAGGGTACATCTCTACATTGCTTTAGCATAGGGTACATCTACACTGCTTTAGCATAGGGCACCTCTCGACACTGCTTTAGCATAGGATACATCTGGACACTGCTTTAGCATAGGGTACATCTATACACTGCTTTAGCATAGGGTACATCTCTACATTGCTTTAGCATAGGGTACATCTACACTGCTTTAGCATAGGGCACCTCTCGACACTGCTTTAGCATAGGATACATCTCTACACTGCTTTAGCATAGGGTCCATCTCTACACTGCTTTAGCATATGGCACATCTCTACACTGCTTTAGCATAGGGTACATCACTGCACTGCTTTGGCATAGGGCACATATCTACACTGCTTTCTTTAGCATGGGGTACATCTACACTGCTTCAGCACAGGGCAAATTAACATACTGTTTTAGTAGGACATGTGAGTTGCTTGACCCAACAAGTTGCAATTCATTGGTCATATCATATCAGGGATCGGCTAAATTCCATTTTAGGTCAGACAGTTCAGGAAGTGAATTACAATTAAATTCCCAAATAAAAAATACCCACAATGTTCTACGGGGAATTTACAATGAATTACTTGAATTTCAGTAAATTTCTTGAATTGGCTGAATTGAAACGGAACTGATCCCCATATACCATATCACATTCATGGACGCGCAGTAATTGTACCCCATCAGAGTCTGTAATGTGTAGGGTCCACGGATGTACCTGTCATGTAAAGGAACGTTATGACATCCCCCTCATCACATTAAAGACAAAGAGGTGAAATAAAGAGGGGACTTGTTGAGAATATTGATGCTGCGCTTCAGTGCCCACTTCCCTGGCTTTGCGCCCTGGGTTGGAAAGCTTCATTGTCCCGGTTCCTTTGGGTGACGTTTGTCATGTCCGGGAGTCTTGTAATATACACTGTACTCTGCTCCAAGGTGATAAGTCATCCTTATGGCTTTGGTACCTGGCAAGCCAGTGATAAGGGAGGGATGTTCAATCACAAAACTTGCTAATATTTCAAATTCCATATAGTCTGCCTCGTGGAAAGCTAGCCCTCCCACTGCACCTCCAGTCCCCAAAACCACAGGCTGCCGTCAGATTGCATAGTTAACACAGAAACCCGTATCACTGCTCTCCTAGAAGAGGACTACTGTAACTGTCTCACCTCTCCTCAGTTTCTCCTTCGAGAAATGAAGACCAATCCTGTACCTCAGAAAATCTTTTGTTTTTTCATTATTTCCTTATATAACAATAGTTTGAAAGAAAAAAATTACTTGGCTTTGGAAGGATTTTGGAAAAAATGTGTAGCATGTGTGTGTCCAACATGAACCCTTTTAAAAAAAAATTCTCACTGTATTATGCTGAGGGAATTTTGAGGGTCAACGGTTTTAAGGAGGTCACGGTTCGATCAACCCCAGGAGAGACAGTGGAGGACATGGCCACTGGACTGGATGAACTTGTGATAATGAGCATCGGAGGCTAGGCAGTCGCTTGCTGAGTCCCATAGGATAATGGTCTAAGCCCACATAGGGTGGCGATTTAGTTTCCTCCCGCCATTTCAAAGGGCTGAGAAGACACAGCCCCACAAAGTTTTCCTGTTTGTACAGCTTTAAGAAAACAGCTTTAAGAGAACAGCTTTAAGAGAACAGCTTTAAGAGTACAGCTTTAAGAGTACAGCTTTAAGAGAACAGCTTTAAGAGTACAGCTTTAAGAGTACAGCTTTAAGAGAACAGCTTTAAGAGTACAGCTTTAAGAAAACAGCTTTAAGAGTACAGCTTTAAGAGAACAGCTTTAAGAGAACAGCTTTAAGAAAACAGCTTTAAGAAAACAGCTTTAAGAGTACAGCTTTAAGAGAACAGCTTTAAGAGAACAGCTTTAAGAGTATAGCTTTAAGAGTATAGCTTTAAGAGTACAGCTTTAAGAGAACAGCTTTAAGAGTACAGCTTTAAGAGAACAGCTTTAAGAGTACAGCTTTAAGAGAACAGCTTTAAGAGAACAGCTTTAAAATAACAGCTTTAAGAGTACAGCTTTAAAAGTATAGCTTTAAGAGTACAGCTTTAAAAGTACAGCTTTAAGAGAACAGCTTTAAGAGAACAGCTTTAAAAGTATAGCTTTAAGAGTACAGCTTTAAAAGTATAGCTTTAAGAGAACAGCTTTAAGAGAATAGCTTTAAAAGTATAGCTTTAAGAGTACAGCTTTAAAAGTATAGCTTTAAGAGTACAGCTTTAAGAGAACAGCTTTAAGAGTACAGCTTTAAGAGAACAGCTTTAAAAGTATAGCTTTAAGAGTACAGCTTTAAAAGTATAGCTTTAAGAGAACAGCTTTAAGAGAAGGCAGTTTAGCAGGTGCCTACTGCTGTAAGTACAACCAAAACCCATAGCTAAGAGGATTAAAGCAAGGAGGATATCTTTCTAGTAAATAACGCTTTTGCAAAAAAACAAAAAAAAACAACAACACAATGCCATTCTCCTGTTTATTTTGTGAAAAAAACAGGTGTTAAGCTCTGTTAAATGGGTCTCTGAAGTATAAAAACACCGCTCAGTTTCTCTTTCCCTTTAAATACACCTGCAATCCACTTGTGGAAATGTGGCACCAAAAAAAACCCAGCCACTTTCACCAGAACCTATCAGCAGGCTTTCCTCAGGAGCCACAGTACAGAACTGAGGCTTAACACACACACACAGACACACACGCAGACACACACACAGACACACACATGCACACGCACACGCACAGGCACACTTCACTATTCCCCTTTCTTTCGGTGAAAAAGTCATCCCCTTTGATAGGTAATGAAGGCCTATCTCCAGAACACAGATTAAAATAACAAAAAGCTAATTATCTTAGATAGCAAACTTATAATACTGAAGGGAAAGAAAGCAAACCCACGAGGGCCTGCTGATAATACAAAACAGGCAGTTGTCTCATTGCAGTGACACTGTGACTATTAACTTAACCATCTTACACCCATGTACAGGTCCGCATCGTGTCTGTTCACGGCTTCAAATAATGAAGGAAACCACCTGGTTTACATGCCAGTTGCCATGGTATTCTCCCCCATCTTCCCTAACCCCCCCTCGCTCCTCATAAGCACTTGCTGTGACTACCTGGGGGCTGCTGCTCACTCATGGAGAGAGAAGGGCTGAGTGTTTACATCGGCTAGGCCCGGCTCAATGCCTGGGGGTGGAGTGTGAGCCAGCCCACTCACGCCTCCCCTCTCCTCCCTCTTCTGAAAGAGAGAATTGGGCCGTTCCGGGGATCAATGGCCCTCCCAGCTGGGGTCCCCTCTCATTCAGCCGAGAGCCGATTGTGAAGAAGTGTTTTGATGAACACTGTTCAACTCAGACTCTAAAACACACTCCAACGCCCAAGTGCTGAGATGAAGCATTGGACCTTAACCATCTCTGATCACACAATGGGGCCATCGATGCTACTGCAGGAGAAGTGGAAAACAAGATATTTTGCCTACTGTCTTCAAGAAGAAAAAGAAAAAAAAAAACCCCAAGAAAACTCCCGTGCACAAAAGTACTATACTACGTTGGTTTGTTTTCCCCAGATCTACGACTTTGAAAAAAAAAAAGCCATTTTAGTTAGTAGAGATCCAATATCCAGATGAATAAAGCCAGCTCATCTCATTCCAATTAAAACCCGTGCATTAAACATTGGTTATCCCCGTAGTTGTATGGAAGACCATACTGACATTTAACACGCTGTAAAACACCCCCCAATTCCCATAGATACACATTCAAATGCAGAGAGATTATAGTATTGCTTGTAAGAGTACCAGAATATAAGATATCAAGAGTATTTTGTATATTGTTGGGTCACAGACATCAGGAAGTCATGACATGCAAAGGATATGCAACCAAATATTAAATATGATACATTTATTAAAGTTTATGTTCATTTGTCCAATTATTTTTGGTCCCCTAAAATAGGGGGACCATGTATAAAAATGGCTACAATTGCTACACCGTTCACCCAATATGGACGTAAAAATCTACAAGTTAAAGCTGAAAGTCTGCACTTTAACCTCATAGTCACTGTGCCATTTAAAATGCAATGTGCTGGAGTATACACAGCCAAAACAACAAAAATTGTGTCAATGTCCAAATAATTATGGACCTAACTGTATATACATATGTATATATATATATATAGCTTGAATTCATAAAGGCCTATTTTTATCTTTTGAGCCTGAAACCTTGCAACTGAAATTCCCAGCAACATGACAGGTTTATGACTCGATGTGAATAATTTGTCACAGCTCATTAGAAAACTCTGCTACAAGGCCTTGTTTCCAGTCCAAATCACGTTCCGATTGAAGCGGTGTTTCTTCACAATAATCGCGCTACACATGCGGGCGTCCAACAGCCTTTTCGTCCTTATCCCCGACGGCTGGAGCTTTTCTCCGCCCTGAATATAGCACAGAGGTTCCTCAACTTTTCATCTGGGTTGGAAGACTCAGGAGCACCGGGGGGGTGGGGGGGGAATGTTGAAAACAGAAGTTCAAGTGCAGTTCACACAGGTCTTTTATGCCTGTCTAAAGGTTTTGCAATCTGGTGTAAGCAAACATATGCAGACGCACACAGAAACTGATATATCATATCTATGTAAATATGAAATGGCTAAGATTCTTGAGGTTATAGATGGGGAGAAGCTTGATGCGTGATGTCCACATGTGTGATATCAATGTTTTGACATTGAAACAACAATGCAATTCTGTTCTTAAACTCCTGTTGCTAAATTATCAATAGTTCAATCAATAAATCAAAACAGATTCGATGTCCTCCTCAGTAACCATACTCCGGCTAAGCCTCGACTTCTGCATGATGGCAGGTGGCTCCACACAGGTTTGTAATTTGTTGTAGCTTTTTTGTATGACAAAGGCAGTCTAATTGTTTACTGATTTACACTGAAGAGCAGCTTAATTGGGGTCATTAACAGAAAGAGGAATCGGGCTCTGGCCGATCACTCTATTGCTCTCCCATACAGCCCTTCCAGAAGGTTTCCATGGGAGCACAGCTGCTTCTTCTACATTTTCTTCTGCTCTTCTTCCCCTCGTTTGTGTTTTTTTCCTCACCCTTAAAAAAGCTGGTCATGTTCCTTTCCTCGCTGCCCCCCCCCTCCCAAATCACTTTTTTTCTCTGGTTCTGTGAGAATATTTGGAAAACGACAAACCATCACCCACAGCCTGGTACATGGAAACAGAGCGCATGCAATGCATTTGTGTTTTTAAATTTTGATTTATTATTATTTTTTTACTTCTGTGGGATATGATTTTATTCTAGTTATCTATGCCCTGTGGAAAAGCTGCAGCTGAGCATGGTTCAGACTAATGATACTTTTTATAGCTTCTTTCCCAGTCTCCTCTCCTTCTTTCTCTCTCTCTCTCTCTCTCTCTCTCTCTCTCTCTCTCTCTCTCTCTTCCTGTCTCTCTCATTCCTCTCTCTCCTTCTTTTCCTTGCCTTCTCTCTCTCATTTATGTAACAGCATTAAATTGACATGGAGTTTTGAGTTTCAGAAGAAGTTTTTCAGGTAATTATATATGCAATGATCATGTGACGAGAAACAACCCTCTTGCACACACTTTTCTCCTTGTCGTTATTTCACTCTGCATCATGAACCAGGCCATTGAGTGAAGTATACTGATACATCTGCCCCCTTTTTTTTAAATTTTGTGGTAATTTTATTATGCCATTGCTTACAGTACTTCCAGTAATTTCTTTGACGTAAAAAGAAAAAAGGCCATTACCAATGCTGAATCTTTGCCCAAACAAATCCGGTAAAAACAAACCAATGCAAAAATTCTAGATGATTCCAGAAGGTTTTACAAACCTTTGACAGCAGAGAAGACAATCTGGTGTAAACTGACCACATTCCACTGTCCTTTCTCTATGGTTTCTATTCGCACAGTGGTCTAGATGTTGACCTAATATCTGAGCTCATTGTCTTGGGTCCCCTTTAAAGACCCTGGATCAACAGAGCCCTGGAGTAGAGAGCAGAAGGGGGCGGGGCCTATGTCCCTAGCCATCAGCTCGACTCAGCAACACTGTACCAAGGCCTCCGGGTCAATAAGTTTTCCTAATTTATTTCCTCGCAAATGAACGCGATCAGAACTTACACTTCAAAGATGGGGCAATGAAAAGCAGAGCACTGAACGCCGGACGCGCCCGTTCTGGGTTTTTTCCCAAGGAGCAGGCCTCGGAAAGGAATGTTTATTAAAGAAGTGTAGAGGAGGTGTTGAAAAGTTTGCGAGCGCACATCCGGGAAAAAGAGCGGACGAGTGGGGGTTGAGAAATCTCCACCGTCCGCTGACTGTGGCGCATATGGGCAGAGCTATCGGTTATTTTCAGATGTTAAGAGGTCACAACTTGTGCGAATCGTTACCTCCCCAAGGACACACATATACGCAGATGTTCAACGGATTATGTGGAGAATATTAACCACAAGCATAAAGATTTATATATATATATATATACACACACACATGCATTTTATCAGCTGATTCATATTTATGCGTTTAGTTTTCAGTTAAGCATTTTTTTCTGAAACAGATCAGAATCTGTAAAAATAACTGTAGCCGAGATATGCATTCCTGAACTGTGAACCATTTTAACCCTTGAAAAACCTACTTGGACATGTAAAAAAAATACAAATACAAATAAAAAAAGCCCATCAAAACAAGACCAAAAATAAAAGTGTCTCTGCGTGGTTCCGTTTCCCCCTCGCTGTGGGATGAGGCCAGGCCAGCGATTTGCATAACAGCGAAGGGCAGTCAATAGCGAGGCGAACACAGGCTTTGTGTGGGCTGTCAGCGGGGCCGGGCCGCGGCCCGTGAGCTGCCGTGTCACAAGTTGTTATTTGGGTTGCCATTCGCATGCGACGGGCCCTGGAGGACAGGGGGGCGAAGGGTTAAACTGGAAACAACGTTAGCCGTCGCCCAGGTCAGAGGGTGGGGTTGGGGGGGGGGGGGGGGTAGAATGGGCAGTGCCCCTCCGGTCTGCCACAACGCCAACTAACGCTCCTTTACTTTACCGAATCCCATCCCCCTGTATTTCATGTTTACTCAGTAATAATTGTTTTTTAAGGTTTAAGGTTAACTCTTCACTGGATAAGGAAACACTTTTGAGGACATTTTGGCATGCTGTTTAGATGACAGTGTGCACTATATACAAATATACAACCAAACTGGTTTAGTGGACTGGAGCAGCTTCCATTTAGATCAGCATTGTGGGAAGTTTTGTCCCTTTCTGAGGTCATACAATAGCTGGAGTAGCACAGCAACAGACTCCTTTTCTTTCTCGCTGACGGATGTTTACAAAGAACAACCCGCCTTAATTCCCTGATTTTCTTTAATTCAGGAGCAGGAGGTATCATTCATTATGAATAAGAAGCAGATTTGATTTAATGCACTGCGCACGGAGTGTCAAGTCTACGAGTCAAAGGGAAAAAGCCCTTTGTCTCCCAGCTTGTCAGTAAACACCACGCTGAATATTTCATCTCACACTGAGACTCCGTAAGGCCTTCGAGACATCTCAGTCAGAGTCTTTAACTCTGGGAATCCACAAATGCCTTCATGCCTTTATTGTTTGTTCACATACGAAAGTTCAATAGACTTCTTTTTATTATTTTTTACTTATTTACAAGTGTGCGTTCGCTTGAAAGCGGTGTAACCCTGAGGAGAGTCATTAGGCTCCGCTGTGTGTATGGCTATTAATATATTAACTATTCTGTCCCCATCTGACGAAGTTAGACAGAAAACAAAGGTTTGGTTGCTGGCTCACAGTGACACACAATTCCTTCCACCACATGTTAGGCAAGCTGTAAATACTCCCATCATTTTTACTTTGTATAATTAAAGCCATAAATCTAATTGTACCATCCATAATTGTCGTTACTGTAGGCCTCTTTAACTTGCGGTATGAAAGTGTAAAATTCCTGGGGACATTTACATTCAATGCAGGGTGTTGGTCTGTTTACAATTAACAATATAAAACCCAATAGTTGCTAAGAAACAATATTGTGTGTTAACTAGCAAGCTTCGGAACTATTTATCTTGGACGAGATAAAATAATATTCGATTTTGCTAATAGCTGGAGAGACCCATTATACTGTGCACAACATTGAATGAATGCAGAAATCTGTTCCCATGAATTTGGGAATATAGTATTAAGCAATTTGTATCTGCTCCATGAACTATACGGAGGAAACATAACTGAACTAGTGATGACTGCCTGGTGCTTCTGTACCATGTAGGTCACCTGATACACAATCATTTCTGGTTTCTATGGCCTCAGGTTTACCAAGCTGAATTTAACCCAATTAGCAGAGAGCTGGGCCTCAGAAGGTCAGTCCTTGTGCTCTGTGGTGCTCTCTGGTGCCCTTGGTAACCTTCCACCACCTTCCAGAAGGCATACAACAACACCCGCTCCCTCGCTCTCACACTCTCTCCCTATTTCTCTCTCTCACTCCCCCTCTGTCTAATTGTCTCTCTTTCTCTCCCTCACACATATACTCCCACTCTCCCTATTTCTCTCTCTCACACCCCCTCTGTCTAATTGTCTCTCTTTCTCTCTCTCACACATACTCCCTCTCTGCCTATTTTGCACACTCTCTCACATACTCACAGTTATGCTGTCACACACTTACATGTGCATGCAAAAACATTTACTGACAGACACACACGCACACATGTGTGTACACACACACACACACACACACACACGCGCACACACACACACACACACACACACACACACACACACACACACACACAGATCTAGCAGAGCCCATGACTCCCTAGAGTCCCTCGTGCCCTGCAGTAGGAGGCCTCTGCTCTCCAGCACGCCCTACAGCTGCCTGCACTACACAGTGGAAGTGTAAGGCTTGGAAAAACAGGATGGCTTTTAAGTGCCCAAACACATCAATCTCTCCTTCTCCCTCTCCCTACCTCCCTACATCCCTCTCTCACTCTGTCTCTCGCACTTAATCATTCTTTCTCCTTCCCTGTCTCTCAATCACTTTCTCTCTCTCTCCCTCTCTCTCTACCACACTCTCACTCTTTCTCACACTTCTGCTTTTTCTCTCCGTCCCTCTCTCTACCTCGCTCTCTCACACTTATGTTTTCTCTCTCCTTCTCCCTCTCTCTCTCTCCCTCTATCTCTCTCTCACTCACACACACACACACACACACACACTCCCATTCCGCCCCGGCTGTCTCAATTAACCCGTGGTTAATCTTGGACCTCCCGTAGCAACTTTCAAAAAGGAGGCAGTGAACGGGGAGATGGTATCTGCCAGGAAGATTACGAGGTGACAGGCAGATCAAAGACCGTTGGACTTTGGACCCCAGTGATTAGCCATAATTAAATAAAGTATGTCTGTTTAAACTTCATTAGCGGTCGGGCGTTTGTTGCACCAGAGTGAGCACAACTCAACCGCGCTTAATTAAAAGATAATCCACGGGATCGAGCATAATCTTCTCCCAAAATATGCTATTTTCCCCTTGAAGGATTTCAAATCCAAACTGAAAGTATAGACAAAGCAGGACCTAGTGGACATTTTGGGCCAGAGCAGGCAGCAGGACCATGGCTCTTTTGACCGGCTGATCAGGGAAAGCTCCTGATAACATCACTTTAGCATGCCATTATCGAAAATGGTTAAAAACTACACTTCTGCAAAAGTCTGACATAAATCTTGAAGACCAAGGGGACATTGAATATGTATGAGCTGAAACAGATATGACAGTGTTGTCACATTAATATTCCTGTCGCTGGAGGTTTTCAAACTTTCAAGTAGATGACTTGAATGAATCCAGTCTGGGGTTTCTGTAAAACAGGGCAAAAGAATATTATACATAATTAAAGATCTACAAGCCTCTGAACCCAGCAAAATATGAGCGTAGAATCCACAGAATTTAGATGAATCTACCAGAGACAACAAAAAGAGGGAGGACAAAAAAAAAAAGCACAATAACCACATCCACATTTTTACATTTTAAATGATAAAGAATACATTGTGATATTTCCTGAGCAGATCTAGACGTTGATTTTATAAAGCAGTGGGTGGGAATTCTACCAGTTTCGATCGCAGCAGGGGACGCAGGCTCCCACCTAAAGCCCCAGTCTGCCTCACCAGAGTCAGAAGACGTGGCCAATCACTACGCCGCAGAATGACTAATAGCTAAAAGAACCAGGGTTTGTATTGCAAATGAACCCATTGATTTGTAGGTTGCGATAATTACGTGTTCATGGTGGACTGCCGTTAAATCCCTGAAGCCCACTCTTACATCATGCGAGAGAAAAAAAAGACGAGTCCAGAAAGTTCCACTTCTCGTTCAGCCTTGCCGTTGGCTACCGCTGCAACCATCTTTATTCCAGCGCTATTACTATGGGATGTTTTGGAAAGAGTTTACTTTGTGCATTTTCAGGATTAGTAGCCCCTGTCCTGTGTTTATATTTATTTCTCTAAATGTTGAAGATGAAGCAGCCAAAACAAGCTTGCCTGTCTGCGTGACCCCCTCAACCCCCCGCCCCCCCTCCCCCCCCCCCAAAACTGTTTACTCGAACCCCATTCCGCCCCCTTGCCCCAGATCGATTTGGGTTCATTTAAGGGGAGGCACAGTGTGTGACCCATAAGGATCACCAGAGTCAGTCTAGTATTTGGCAGAAAA
The DNA here is from genome assembly GCA_022702515.1 of Ilyophis sp. 1 JC-2022. Taxonomy (NCBI): domain Eukaryota; kingdom Metazoa; phylum Chordata; class Actinopteri; order Anguilliformes; family Synaphobranchidae; genus Ilyophis; species Ilyophis sp. 1 JC-2022. The sequence goes on from CM040404.1 coordinate 41,395,344, forward strand.
GTTTAGAGAAGTCAGACGCACAGCCACTCTCTCCCTCTCTCTCGGTCAAAAAAACAAAACATTTTGTTTCCGCAGACATACCCCCGCAGTGCTATTATCTGTGTGTGTGGATAGGCTTGCCTTGCCTCTTGATTTGTCGCAAATCTTTGGAAGCACTGGCTGTTTAACGGAGAGCGGAAAAAATAGCGGGTCTGAGGTCTGAACGCGGCCCGGTCTCAGACCACGGAAGGAAGTGACACAAGCAGGAAGTCCCCCCGCGCCCCCATCACAAACAGTTCAAAACCCTGTGATGCATAGTAAAATAAGATAAATACTATATCCGGGTAAATGACATCACAGTCTGAGTTTGGTGCGAGGTATACAGTGCCTCAGTCAGATTGCTTCCCTGGTTCACCCCTGTTCCCAAGCAGGACTTGGATACAAACATGACCGACCCAGTCAAGCATCAAAGCTTTCCCTCAGCATTACATGTAAACGCAGTCATACTGAACTTCCCTGTTTGCCAGGAGCTCACTATCAGCAATCCAGGCCTGCTGTTTAAAAAAAAAAATTATTTAAATACCAAAATATGCCTAATTATGTTGATCTACCTTGACCTTGTAGGACAAATGTTCCCATAGCCGGCAAGCCGCTACACACAGAGTAAAGGAAGACGGTGGCAAAGTGTCTGAGAACCCTTCACTTCATCACACAGTAAAGGCCAGATATGTACAATGTGTTCACCAAGATGGCGCTCCAGAGGGTTTTAATGCAGGCGTGATGAAGTCGTGCTGGTCTGGACTCATCAGAGCAAACAGCTGCAGTACAGTGATAAAAGAAGCCATAAGAACGGTCCCTCAATCCTGTAAGAGGAGCCATTTAACGTCAGGATAGAATATAAAAGGGCACTTTATTTATATTACATAAACGGAAAATGTCCTTCAGCTCACTGATGTTACATAAGGATATGAATCCTAAGAATACAGACAGGCATGACGATCAAATCATTAAAAATGCAGAAATAGCTAAACCTCCATATGGCATCTCACGCTCACCAGTGACTTCCACGGTCCCACGGAGTCCTAGTATCTTAACTCATTTCAGATCATTTATTTATTTATTTATGAACTTGAGGATGTAAATTATTCCTTATAACCATTTTTTTCCATGCATGTGGAACCCTGAGTGTATGACCTGCTGGCATCCTTTGAAATGGCAGATGCACTGGATGAGGGCAATTATCTAGAATTTGGAGGGATTTTCACTGATTGGCTATGCAAGTTTTGTAATCGGAGTCAAATGCAGTCAAACACACACACAGCTATGTCCTTAAAATCCACCTCAATAACATCTGCTGCTGTTACTGTAAGTTCAGGTTGAGTTCAGGACTGGAAGTATAACTTTTAACAATTCTTTAAAAAGTGTGCTTCACTGAATTTTCTCATGGAGAACTTTTTTCAACAAATGTACTTGCCTTATGTGAAACTTTAACACGAGTGGCAGTGCCTACAAGAATAGTTGATACAATAATTAATCGCTTACAATGACATTTACACCAAACTAATGTACACCCACAGTAAATGATTCATCAAAAAATAAAAGAATAAATAAACTGATTTTACTGGAAGAACATGATCCTACAAAGAAAAAAGACCTTACAACCAAGGTAAACACTCATCTTAATTCTCTGCCAGTCCCCATTATGAATGTGAATCCTAACGGCCATTTAAGACGTGTTTTATAAATTGATCCTGCCTCACATGTCGGATCTGGGGCGAAAATATATAACCTGACCTTGACCATCTCTTAAGCACACAGGCAATAAATAAATAAAAGTGTGTTTGGTTGACAGTCGGTGTCCATAACCTGAAGCCTTCGGGCCCTCGCTGTCTCCGTTTGGTGTGTTTGCGAGCTGGGAGGATATTCATCACTAACTGTCCTCGCCCACAGCCCCCGCCACCCCCACCCCGCACCCAACAAATGTATTTCGTCCTTGACAGGAGCGGCCGAAGTTGTGACACAGGACACCAAATAACCTCTGCACAGATGCAGGGTGAGCCAGCGGGGGTGTGAAAATATCCCTCGCCAAGAGAGCAGGCGTGAAGCTAGCAACCAATATGGGGGGGGGGGGGGGGGTGGTGACCCGGGAATGTGGACGATGACAACCCTGCACTTCCAGGGCCTCGGTGACAGAGCGTGCCGTACCAGGACATATTTAACCTCGCCTAATAAAGCTCAGCAACGGGGTCAGCTCTCCAACCGCTGCCGTTACAGTCACCCCCGGCGGCTGGCCAACGTCACTGAGACACAAGGGCGGAATGCGAGGCCAGGCATCACACCACTTACGTGGCAGACATAGAGGAAAGGCAATACGTTTATTCGGCCACTGCCAGGTCTCCACACCATGATACCGCTGATGTGTTTTTCTTTCTGAAGGACGAGATGTGGGGCGGAGGGCACGGCGGGGTCGGTGGCGTACTCGGCACGGCGACCTGCGGTCACGCCGCAGCGGCAGGTCATCTTAACCTAATTACAGCCGCACTGCGGCTCTCAGGCCTTACTTCTCCCTCTCTGAGCGCAGTGGCCATTTAGCGAGTGACCGCCCACAGCCGTATAAAAATACTGTGCACTGGGGATATGGAGTTCTAGTTCAAGGAACTGCCGTTATAGTTCCTCCCCGTCTCCCTCACAGGCAATATATTACCAACCAACAGGTAATTACCCCAGCATTACGTGTGCAGATGTCGTGGACATGAATTAGCGGAATGGAGCATATCTCCTCTGGTACCAAACAGTGCAAAGGAGAGGCTGTTTATCATAAAAGCAAGACACCCCCCCCTCAACCCCTCCCCTCTCCCCAAAACAATGGAAATGAAGGGAAGACTCTCATAATAAGTGAATAAGTGTTGTTTTCAGAAAAACATTTGTCTTGAACTAAGTTAAAGAACAAATGTTGATTGAATTCAGACCGTACACAATTCCTTTTAAGTTACCATAAATTCACTATCCACGAAAATGAAGCCTCAAATTTAGTCTCACAGTGATGTGCGTTCTTAATTTTTAAGCAAGCTACTAACCATAGCACGATGTGTTTGCGGTCAATTAATTATTACAAATGAAGTGCAAGATTTTATTTAAGCAAGTAATGAATTTAGCACATGGCAGCCAGAAGTATTTTCTACTGGGCATTTTTCAGGGCACTGTTTCAGCCACACTACGCAGTCAATCTGCACTTCAATAGAATCTATTCATTCCATTATAAAGAAATGATATTTGAATGCCTCCAAAGTTTTGACTTCGTCACAAAAGGGGGGGAGAACAAAGGCCGTGCATTGTTTCGCCCGATTGAGACGTAGATGTGAAACAGTGCATTATTATCAAGCAACACGGCTCGTTTTAATTTCCTCTGAAATTATTCACATATTTAGCATTACTGATCCCGGAGCTTGCGATGAAACAAACGTCTCAGATTCTTTTACTCCCACAGCAGAATGTCACGCCGGCTTGGGCCATTTGCATCTGTGATGTCAGCATACCATATAAAGATTTGGGAAGGGGGGGGGGGTTGTTGGGGGGTGGTTGGTGTCTGCAGCTCATTCCAATCTCAGTTGGCACTTTTAAAAAAATCCGACGCATTTTTTAAACCGTGGCTGCGGGTGAAATGAGATATCATAATTCAGAGATGAATCGATAGACCTTAAAAAAAAAAGCTTGTCATCACTGAGGAGAATTATAAATTCTACGTTTTTGTTGAAATCAACTTCAAAGCCTGACCCTCGCTTTGAAATTGAGTAAAATATATATTTGAAATAAACATTAAGTTTGATGTAATCCATAATTTCATTATAAATGACCCAAACTCATTAAATCTGGATTACCCACATGCAAGCAGGCCGGCGGCACTGTTAGACGTCCCGGACGCTTTTCTTGCCGCGAGTTTCTCTCCAGTTTGTGTGTGAATGCTAACAGGCCGGTCTGCATGAGGGGCACCCAGGCATTAACACAGGCAGGGGGAAGAAGAAAGAACAAAACAAAAGTCTTTTCACGGCTGAATCCTCTTATAGACTTACCCATCCCCCTCTTAAAACAAGAAAAAAAGGGGAGAAGAAAGAATGAAAGAACGCTGCATGCTTTGTGAAATAATGGAGAGTGAATGGCAGCTGACCGTCACTGGTTTACAACTTTTTGTTTTTTAAGATTTTTAAAAAATGTAATTGTTTTATTCACTTATAGAGAAAGGGGGGGGGGGGGCAGGGGGTCGGGACTTGGTGTTGCTGTCGTCTGTGCATAGGGAGAAACTTCACCGAGCGCAGCTTGCTGTCTTTGACTGAAATCTGGCAGGGCCGAGCCCCTCAGCGACACCCCTCCCCCCATCATTACACCTCTGCCCAACAACTCTCTATTCTATTGGCCGCTTCGGAGAGATCCACCAGGACGACACAGAGATGTCCACGCCCCCTGTTGTGCTACGGCAAAAAAAATGGGGATTTGTCCTTATAATATAATAAAAATTGAGGCTGAAAAGGATGCATGCTGCAATTTGACAACTGAACTAGAAGTTCCCATAATGTAAAATACAGAGGCTTTCATTGACCTTCTGCATGTAAAACATTACTTTTAGAAAGGTATTTATTAATTTGTTAATTTTACCTGCATATATGATCATTATTGATTACTTATGTATTGCTAAACGCATCCATGTTGTATTTCTATGCCAGTGATCAAGGGCGTCATTGTTCCTCCTGCTCCCCATAAATCTGTACAGAAATGTTTGCCGAAAAGACGAATCTGTGTCAAAGGTCACATGGCACTGTCCTCCGGCCCCCTTTGCCAGATGGAACCTTTCGGTTTCCCAGGCTGTCAAAAGAGCAGCAATCTCCCAGCATGCCCCAGTCACGGAGCAGCCGGTCAGCCACCTTACCACTCCGGGCTCCTAAACAGATCCCACGCGCTCGGCAGCCTAAACAAAGACCCGTCTCCTTTTTTCTGGCATTAAGAAATTCCAACACAAGTAAACAGGAAGGAAAATCCAGACCCGGAGTGGGAAACGGCAATAAAGCACCTTCAGCGTCGAATCCCCCTTCCTCGTCTTCATCAGGAATTATAAACAACATTGCACAGTCATTATCCCTGCCAATTAACAGCTGTCTTTCTTACCAAGCAACGCTTTCTTTCTCTTTCTTTTCGCATGAAAATTTGTTTCCTAAATAGATTTTTGCTTCCTCGATTCAATTATCTCCTTCCCCCTCAACACTGTGAAAACAAAATGAGCATTTTTAAAAAATAAAAAATAAACAAACATTCACTGTAAAACCCTAATGAACTAATCCTTTTAAATTGTGCAGAGTGGAAATTGGCACCAGCTACTCCCACTCGACACAAACGTCTTCTGTTTGCATTTACATGGCTGGTAATCTATTTCTGCGTAATGCTATTAATATTTCCCATCTTCAAATGAAAAGGGTGATGAAAGTGGAGAGAAACCACACACGCTGAAGGGTGAGCGCCTGCTCGTCAAAGGAATGTCTACAGATGTACTTAGCATCTCTTGTCGACTTCAGACTTCAGATTTAAAAAATAATAATAAAATAAAACTTTTTTGGACAAGGGAGCAGAAAACAAATGATATGTGGTTCTTATAATGCAAACATGACTTTATCTGAAGGGAAAGAATCCCACCTGAACTCAATTAAAATGTCTGGACAACTTAAGAGCCATGATAACAAAGGCTGACAGGAAATCACAGAATCATAAAAATATCATGTTATTGTTATTTCTGTATTTTTTTCCCCCCCTCCATCCTGGTTTTTGCTTCCACAGCACTTCTTGCAGGTGATGACAGAAAGCCGGCCTGGAGCCTTGGAAAACTGCACAAACAAACGGACTGGGAAAGTGCGCGGTCAAAGCGCTGAAACGCTGAAAGCGCTCCCAGCCCCGTCTTTGCTGTAGTCGTGTCCAATGAGGCTTTAGCAGCTAATTCAGCTCCCCCCATACACACACACAGTAAAACTTGTTCCCATTGACCACGTCCTCAGCATGCATATAACTATGCGGTGAGTAGGAGAGGATCTTACACTACCTTTGAGAAGTGCTATAGGGGGGAGAAAAAAATCCCAAAATTTCATCCATGTTGAATTGATAAGGGGGGGAAAAAAGTTGGCGATAATTACGGAACATGTAGAGCATTGACGTTAGTGGCCTGATCCAGCATTCCTGAGCACAATAGGCCGGCTTTACTTCACCACATACCCATTCCCTTCAATCATCTCTCAATCTTTCTCAGCCGGCACTGCAGTATCAAAGCCGCGTTTTTGGTAAACCGGATGCGTTTTAAGCCCGCCTGTTCCGAAAGGGATGCTAACCGTTTTTTCATCGACTCTCCGCGAAAAGCTGCTTTTCCACTTCTAATGCCGAGACCGACTGTTTTACATTTATAATTTGTCATTTCCAGGGGTGGAAAAGCGACACTGAATCAACTTCTCCAGGTTAAGCTCCTTACGCACTCTTTGGTACGTTTTTTAAGGAATTTTGTGAGACTGTACTCAACAGCCCAAGGTAGAGCCGTCCCCCCTTTGCCATGGCGATAACACCGCCGTAAACATGAGAGGAGAGGAGAGCCTCAGGGCCGAACGACGCGCTCTCCGCGTGGGGCTCAGCTCTAATGGCGGCATGCTGAAGGCCCACAGAAGGTACATTAACTCTCCCGCTGCAATCCAGTGGCGCCATCCCAGCTTTCCCACAGGTTCGCCGCCTCAATGTGTACCTCGGCAAAATTACAAGAAGAAGAAGAAGTAGAAGAAGAAGAAAAAAACATTTCTTCTTTTGCCATCAGCGGAAGGAGAGCGGGCTCGTTGCTAAATGCGTTTCAGAGGTAACTGTGTCATTCCCCCCCTTGGCAGTCGGGGCGGACTCACGCTGTGGGACGGCCCACTCGCCTGCTCTTGCCAGAACCTCAATCCTAAACCAGGGCGAGCCCCAAGTGAACACAGGAATAAGCAGAGCTCGCAAAATACGGAAGGACAAAAAAAATGGGTTGATTTTTTTTTTTTTAAAGCTGTAACCCACAAACACTTCTGCATTCTATAATTGTTTTGTGTCCCGTCCTTTTTAACTGCTTTAAATGACTAACGTTGCCAGGAAAGGTGTTACTCATTCACAGAGTAACACATTGCACAACGGGGTTTTCCTCAACCTATGAAGACAAACAGGCCTTCAAGAAGACTAAAGAAAAAACCATAACATTTCTTATGGCTGTGTTCTTGCAAAGTGACGCCAAACCATTACACTGAAGCACTGCTATATCGGTTAAAGCAGAACTCCAGGCAGCAAGTGTCAGTGGAAATTTTCATTCAATACAGTACACCAATTTCTTTTCACATTCACTCTGATCTGGAATGTCTCATAAGTGCATCTGTCCATGTTGCAGTCAAACTATTATTTGAGATTCCTACATATTTTAGGTGTACAGTTTAATGGAACAGCGGCGGCAGTCAAATAATGGCCAGCGATTGCGAGTTTGTGATAGAGTACACATGTGCACAAGGGGGCGGGGCCACGATTGCTCCGCTCTTTCTGTAGAAGACCCTTAATGGAAAAACAGTCAGGAAATGAATATGCCGTCATCTCCCGTGGGAAAACTGGCCTAAGGGTTTTCAATAAAATGCCTGTGTGACAACTTGCACATCTTTGCCGGTTCAATCTCTTGACTAAGAGAAATACAGTACGTCTGATTCATTGTAAGGCATGTTCCCACACACTGATTCACAGGCATTTAACCTAATATGGGGGTTGATGGTACGGTTGATAGTTGAAGAGGTTTAGGCATAATTTTCTTTGCAATTCTGTTCTTTATTTTGAAAATGTTTCTACATGAAAACACCCAGAGATCTAGTAGGCACAGCCCGCTCTGGCTACACATTTGACAAAAAACAAACAAACAAAAAAAAACATTAAAAACCTGGGCGAGACTGAGGCCGACAATATAACACATATATAACCCGGCAGAAAAAAGTTTGAAGTATTTACATTTTTAACATAGTACAAGTCTCTTTGATGATAAAAAAATATATTTTCTGAAATATTATAATATTTCATTTTTATTGGATGTCCTTTTGTAGTGTAGGTTTCAGCTACAAAGAGATTAAAACGAGATACTCATGTCATCTACAGAAGACAAAAAATTAATTGATATACAAATCTCCCCGTGTGGCTGGGGCGTCCATTTCCAGCTGCGACAGTCTCTATGCCATCTCCGTGTGTAACCATCTCTGCTTTCCCCTGTCTCAACAAAATGGGGAAGAGATACAAAAGACTGAAAAAAAAATGCACAAAAAAACAACAACAAAAAAAACAACAAATAGAAATAATGCTTACCCACAAACAAGGGAAGACATGGCCAAATTTCCTCACTCTACTCCAAAATGTTGATTTTCTTAAATGGCCAGCATAATATTTTAGCGGTTGTTGTTGTTGTTGCTGCTGTTGTTGTTGCTGTTGCTGCTTCTGTTGCCTGTTCATTCTCTAGATTGTGCACATTGCACTTTGTATGGTAATACATGGGAGGGGGAACGGAAAGATGAAACCAAATTTATGAAGTGCAACATTGCCCCCATCCAATTTTACATATTTAAAAGGGAACGTGAGCTTGATGAAGGAATTGGAAACGTAGGATGGGGCTCGTTGGCAGCGCTCTTGCCATTTATAAATATGGAAACTCTGTCAAGACGTGACGTTGAAAAATTAGCGGGGCCCTGAATTTAATCAATATCTTGGCTGTGTTACGCCAGTCCGCTGCCAGGGGGACTGGCACAGGCCATGTGTCTTCCTCAGCCTCCTCCAGACGACAATCGAGGAGACGGAGTGAGTCGCCTCAGAAGCCGGGAAAGGGCGCGGCCGGCGCTGCTCCCGCTTCCTAAACGAGCCTCGTATCCTTGAGTGCGGTCACTAAGGCCCGTCTTTCCAAAAAAGCATCTCATTTAAAATGCACATAGGCCATGTATCTAAAATGAAGAAAGAACAGTCGTGTTTAAATAGGAAAGGACACACGTGCCTTTCACTAATGAGGGATTAATAGGCAAGTAAAACACTGTAAGACATTACACTGCGCAATAAGCAATGTTCATTGTTAATTCAGCGCCCCAACAGGGGATAAAAATGTAGCGTATCAGTGTAGCGTAACACCTATATCTACAACAATAAATATCTATGAGGTATTTATTTTAATGCATTTATTTGTCATGTGAAAATGGCAGAAGATAGCTGGCTTTCAGGCCTGCTACGCACACCAACGCCCTCTGACACCCCCTTAGCAGCTTGACTGACCCCCTAACTCTGAGCACATCCACGCGGAAGTGTGACAGTGACTGAAATAATTCAGGAAGCCGGAGACGTCGGCGCCATGCTAAGACCCTGGGTAAAACAATGTCACACTGGGCGTCTAAAGGGGGCTTCAGCCTTTGGCTTTCCATGCATTTTAACACACGATAAATCACTCTCCCAGTCTCCCGTGCATTACGTGAATGATATATTTTATTTACACTACAGAGGAAAACACACATGGTTGTTATTAATCACTCCCTACCTTTAATAATGATTCAACTTCCACTCATTCATCACTAGTTCCAACCTTATGGCTGGGTTTAGAAGAAGAAAAAGAAGAAGCCAGAACGGGGAAGGAGGGAGAGAAAGAGAGAGGGAGAGAAGGAGGGAGGGAGGGTTTTCCTGGCTAACAAGTACAGAAAATAAATGCGGCGCGAGATTAAACGGTCGTGTTTTTCAATTATTGCAACAGTCAACTGAGTGCACTACGGCACCGCTGAAAGCCGTATTATATCTGAATCTGCGTTCCCGTTTACTGGAGCCGCCTGAAAAGAGGGTCTGAAGACGCGCTGCCTTTCTCAATCGCCCATGCACTTAACACAGAAAATACCGCCACCGTATTGAAAATAGAACACAAGTTCTCCTTCAGAAAGTCACAAGTAATACAGGTCATGCATTTCTCTGGGTGTAGCTGATCACCCCAAAATAAACAGTAAGAAGAGTATCACGTGCGAACGAAGGTCAGAGAGGTGAAATCTGAATTTAGAAAAGCATCAAAGGATAAATGCATGAGGGGGAACTCTGACTGCACCCACCCTCCCCCTCCAACTAAAAAGAGAAATAAATCCTTTTCTGAACATAATATCTGTGAGACTTCCTTGATGTAACAAATAAAGGAAAAAATAAGGTATTTGCCGGCAGGTTCCGAGCTCACTATTAATATCAGATACAGTAGTTCTGCTATGCCCAGTCCACAAGGGTTTGTCATGTTAAAACAGATTTAAAAACAGATCTGTCTTACATGCTCTCTGTAAATAATCTCTCGTATGGGGCTGTGTGATGGAATATTTCCAGATCAAACTTGAATAAAAACACTTCTGGACCGCGCATTTGAAGTTTGCCGCATGTTATGGGAAAGTCAATGAGACATCGAGACAATGAATGAGGGTAGGCAAAGTTATCTAAATATTGTCTGAGTACTGGCTGCTCGTGGGAAAAATTATTGCCTCCGATTGGCTGAAGCATGTCACGTGACCAGGAAGCAGGGGCCATTGCTTGTGTATTGATGAGCCACTTGGCACTGTGTAAATCACAGCTAAACAGAAGACCGGCCCTGGTTTCTGTCATGGAGGCCCGCTTAATTGCACCCGAGACACTGGTGAGAAGAAAACAAAACAATCTTACTCTCGGACCCTGACAGCCGCTGCCCCTCCTACCGCCATTTTAAGAGGAATTCTCCCACGATGAAATCCGACGTAACTGCAAAAAGATTTTTGTTGCCCCCCTCTCCCTCTCTTAAATGCATTGTGAGATGCCTGGGGGGGCGGGGGGGGTTCATGACACGGCACAGAATGACAGTACACCGCGTTTCGCATACCATTAAAGAAAAAGAAGCAGAAAACGGAAGGAGACGTCACAGAGACAGAGACGGACGAGCGAGAGACGAGCTGGCTCTGTTGCGGACGCTCGCTCCCTCGTGTCACATGGCTCTGCGCAGGCCGTAGTCATCACGTGTGGTTAATGAACCTGGGAAAGGTCATTATGGAGCAGCAATATCAATATTCCGGGGCGGTATCGCTGTCATAAAGCACGTTGAATGAAATGAAAAGAAGATTTAAAGACGCTCTGATAATGTGCCTAAATGAGGTTAACTGCTGCATTCTGTAACTAGCCCTGGCCTCCGCTCTCCTAGCAGCATAGATGTCATTCATATGTCCTAGTTATGCAGCCCAGCTATGACTACTATACTACAATTTCTGTCATTTTTGATATACATATATTATATAACCATTTAACCATGAACATTTTATGAAAATGTGTCTTTGGATTCTGCTTGATTCAAAGTTCCAAAGGTGTTCTTCCTCACACAAGCTTTTTAGTCATTTCATTTTCACCAAAAAAATTTATCTTTTGCAAGATACTGTGCTGTAAGCGGACAGCAACCACTGAAGTGAGCTTTCTGCATGCAGATATTACACCCTATAATTTAAGGCAGATGCATTGCAAGCTGTAGAGTGGGAGAAAGAAGCCCCCATGGTATACTCATAAACATGTCATATATCACAAGGTTGGAACCTAACCACACCAATTCATGTGAGTTTTCCAGAAGTCGTTCCCATCCGATTTGGAAGGGGAGTCACACACCTCCTCCTTATCAATGACGGAAACCTATGAGGGCATGAACCCCGCCAGCAAAATTCTGACATACACCCACTATCCCGTCTCGTCTCTCCATCAAGAGGGCCCTCACTGTTAAACTAACATCGAGGGCCTAACAGTGACAATAAATAACCATTAACTTTTTCCCCTTCCTTTTGCACGGATGATATATTGAAATCTGTGAGCCGATAATCCTATTAATATAGTTCTTGTCCATGTTACATTTATTTTCTCCTAATCTCCATCTGTGACTTCCCCTCTCCTCTGTCCCTTGGCTGACCCCGGCCCACGCTCTTCTCTTCTGGAGCTTAGAGAAATTCAGATTGATACAAACTATAACGGCCATTGTGAGTTCCATAACAAGCAGCTTGATGGTGTGATCAAGGGAGGTCTAGCTTGACAGACTTCACGGGTGATTTTCACCAGAGCAGGCAGGAGTTCATGCTTCGCGCGCAGAGAGGTGTGTGTGTGCGTGTGTGTGTGTGTGTGTGTGTGTGTGTGTGTGTGCGCGCGTGTGTGTGTGTGTGCATGTGTGTGCCTGCATGTGTGTGCGTGCGTGCGTGCGTGTGTCTGATGGTAGGTGATCACTACCAGTGCCTAGGGTTTCACTTGACCTTATGCAAACACTAACATATGTAACATAATATATACAGATTTAATTTGAGCCGTATAGAATAATACCAATTAGAGCTGTGCTGTGATTCCAGGTTTTCCTGACAGCTGGAGGTGTGCAACGATCTGGAGAGCTGCCATTTCTGAACCAAATTATTGGGTCTGTGATTATTATTGTTGTTGTTCTTATTATTATGATTATTAAAAATATAGTACTAGAAGTAGTAGTACAGTAGTTGTTGCTGGAGTTCTGGTAGAAGCAGTAAGTAGTACCAGTAGCATGATTAAAACATAATTTCTTGTCACAGAAACTTATATGAAAAAATAAATCCATGTAAAGAGGTAAATTGCTTGAGCTGGTTTCTGAAAGGATTCTCATGTCCCGGTTAGGCTGTGGTTAGTGCAGCGCGTCTGCATCTCAGACATGAGACCGAGGAGGACCCGCTCAACACATGCGTAATCCTTATGGAAATCCTTGTCGAACACGGTTCAGGCACGGTTTATGATTGCTGACCGCGAGAGCCAGCCTCGCGGCGACTCACACATCCGGACCCACGGTGGTTCGACATTCCTAAGTCCATTAGTTCCACAACAAAATCCAAATGAATCAATCCCCATTCCAAGACCCCGCTGTAGCCTTCGTCTCCATTGCAACCAGGCAGAACGGGAATTTGCCCAAAGCCGAAATCCTTGCGGATCCGGGATACGACATAGCTAAGTTTGCATGGATTGATCACCAATCCTCTTTGCATACAGTCAGAAATGGGAGAGGAACTTGTCACAGAAAAAGCCACTTAAAGCAGGTATTATGGATGTCAGAAAAAGAAAGAAATATGTGGGTGACCAAGAAATAGACCGACTGACCAACCGACCGACCTACAGACCGATATGCTGGCAAACAGACAGACAGACAGAGCAGACTGCTTAACTTTGACTTTCAAAAAAATGCAAATGTTACTTTCAAATAAATGCAAACAGTGGTGTAAATGAAGAGCTGTTGAACTTCAGCATGTCAGCAAAGAAAAAAAAACACGTCTTACCATTCCTACTTTAATAGTGACTCAGAGCTACAGATAAATACTGATTAAAGGCCAAACAGAACAAAGCAACATGTGGACCCTAAAAAGTCAGAAAGACAGATGCCACAATTTAATTTACCTAAATAAATAAATGCATGTGTTCCTTATTTCTATGGAAATGCATCTTTTAACTAATCAGTGATTTCAGAATTCATCAAACTGTATTAATAAAGTAAAAAAAGAACTTAAAGAAAAATGTTGATTGAATCCAGGAGAGAATTGTGACGTGACATGCTGATTGAGTCTTAAGAGACTAATCTCACAGAGGGATGGGTACCATGGTTTATTACCAGATACGGCGACGGTCTGCTGACTTCGTGATTAGAACTCAAATGAAACTTCATTTCAGCGGTATGCACTCAAATCCATATTTTTTTGGGGGTCATTTCTTTTAGCATATTTGCAGTCATTTACATTTAGGTTCACATCACCCATGAAAATCTATCCTTAGCATGTTCGGTTATTAATCAATGTTCGAGCACACTGATGCACTCTTGATTCCAGAAATAATTGGTGCTGTTGACATCATTGTCAGCATAAAAAAGAAAGAATGAGTTCAACAAGTTAATGTTTGTTTTCTTCCATAATTAAACAGATGAAAAATAGTCACGCAGCGTATAGACACACCATATGTATGCATGTCTGTGCTGGTCCAAGACATACAGAACTGAGATTTATTTTCATATCTCAAAATGCTGTGGTTTTATATAAATTAAAGGAAACGTTTCCACTTGTTAAGTCCGCCGGCAGGGCAGGGGGGGAGATTTGTCAGCCGTGAGCGGGAGAGCCGAAGTGAGGCATAGGCAGAGGTAGTGAAAGCTCCAACGTGCCTCTCACTGCAGTGTATAACGCGTTTTGACCGATGGAACATTTCCCATGTAAACCCAGGGCCTCTATTGGCGGTAAGGTAAAAGCCTCTGGGGTCCAGTGACCTGGGCTTGCCTTTAAACAGGCGCCTCCAAGCATTAATTTGTAAAAAACAGGAACGATAGGGGGAGTGAGAAAAAAACTGAATGTTGTTGGAGTGGCAATATTGCTCGATTTTAAGAAAAAAAAAAAAAAATAAAGAAACGGGCAAAAAAGTTAATTTAAAACTCATTCATCTCACACAAACTCCCAAAATATACACTGAACATAATTTTTTGGTGTTTTTCTTTTCTTGTTTTTTTTTGGGGGGGAAGGGGGTGGGGGGGGTTGTAACCATGTCCTTATCTGCTGTTCCGTGTTTGTAAAAGTCTCAGAACCTTTTTGTTTTTTGAAATCCCTCTGAGCTGATGTTTCAAATTAAGAAGTAGTTTGTACATGATCACAGGCTATGATTTCGTGCCACTTGAACTTACATACAGAGAGACTGGAGAATGAATGGCCTGAAGTCAAATAAACTCAGGGCGAAGGGGGGTGGTGTATTAGGTATGCGCACATCCAACACACGGAACTGGGTTCGCAACTAGAAGGATTCAGGTACGATTCCCAAGTGGGGCATAGGTATTGCACAAGGGGAGCTTCAAGTATGGAATAGTGTCCATGTAAAACGCGATTGATGCAGGGCACCCTGGATAAGAACATCTGGTGGCCAGCCAGCAGATGCAAATGAATGATGAGATATTCTTTTAACTGACAGGAATTTGAGCGTTCGCTTTTCTTTCTCTGTAGCCGCGCCGCTCTGCCCCGTCGACGCAGTCGGATGAAAAGCGCGAGGACGCGAAAGTTGAGAGAAAAAGACGAGTCTTTCCCAGCGGATATCTGCTCTCCCCCGTGAGTCTGCGGGATGACAAAGATGACAGGTGAAAGGTGACGACAAAGGTAGCACTTCCCAGTGTTCCCTTTGCAGAGGCTTCAAGCAGACGGCGCTTTAAGGTAGCGCCCGAGAGAGACGGGAAAGTCCTTTGAGAAAATCCCCATTCAGATGTTTTTCTTCCTCATTAATTCAAAGCAGACATGAGGCTTTTTTCAGGGTCAAATAATACATCGAATACTTTACTGTACCTCCGTCTCTAAGCCTGCTCTGCAGTGTGTTATTTAGGTGTGTTTTCGACCTCTCTCCCATCACGTGTCCATCTGTTAGACCTCGTCGCTGGTGTACGGTACGTATTTATAATGACAAAATAATCGGAGAGTCGTGAGCTCGTCGAAATGGAGAGCCATAAAGTGCGCCTTCCGTGGATCATCAAGCTGTAATGCCCGCCCTCGCAAGCGAACATCGTCCGATGAAAGCCACAAAAGGGGATGTCGTGGCTTCATGCGGGAAAAAAAACCTAATAGGCAATTTACATATAAATTTCCCTCTGTCTGAAAAGAGCGGGGGGCTCTTTTAAAAGCTCACACAGTCTCCTATTGTGTGCTCTGCGCCCTCGAAACTCCTGCGAAATCAAAAAGGGGCGACGTGCACCCGTTACCGGAGGCACCAATGTCCCGGTCCCCAAAAGGCCTTCATTAAAAAACCTCCAACAGTATACAAAAAAAGACCACATCCCTCGCTCTTCTGATAAGTGCGAGAAGATAAGACGTGACGTGCGGCAAAAAGAGGGACCTTGCTCTTGAAAATCTTGTGGTTTATGCGCATCGGAGTCAGCCATTTCAGGTCAGGGTGTTGATGAAGATCAGGAGAGGCAGCAGGAAGAAGAATGATGAGCTTGAAAACACGAGGAGTGCTCGACAGGAAGGAAGCCTTCTGGAGCTTGTCTTTGAAAGTGTCCGGGTCACTGCCTGAACAAAAAAAATAAAAACACCCTTGTGCTGTTTTGAATACTGATGAGAATTTATCTACTTACAAAGCATTTATTCAAAGGTATCCTGTATAACTGGCAGTAGATAAAAGTCCAGAGTACAAAACAAGCAATAACTGAAACAGTACAAAAAAATAACCTAGCACCTCATAAGTGATGGTGAATAAGATAAATTCAAAACTACAAATCCCATATCACTTGAATCGTAAACCACAAATCCCATGTAAATAAGCTTTGAACCATGAACCATGCGGCCTCAGAGGAGATATATATTAAGATCACCTAGGACCAGATTGAAGAGATGAATCTGGGAAGCTAAACAGGCGTGGTAAAGAACTCAACTCATCTGGGGTCAGTTTTAAGCTCATTCCACAATATCGTGGTGAAAACGATCCAGGGCCCAGAAAGTCTGATTGGTCGATATCGATTAAAATAAAATTCGAGGTCTCTCATGATCAAATGTAATTACAGACCTTTGGGGCTCTCTGTGGACAAATGCAAATGCAAATAGAACATAAAGGCTGCAAAACCGTCGGGCCTACACTTCATTTATCCTCACTCAGCAGTCAGGATCATGTGGAGAATTTCATGGGAGAAGACAAAAGGGAAAATTATTATCCGATACCTATGCTCTCTCTCTCACTCTCTCTCTCTTTCCCCCTCTCTTTCTCTCTGTATTAGATGTCTGCCAAAGCGTTGTGTTCTTGCCAGGATGACAGAAAATCGACAGTGCGGTTCAGGAAAGCCTTCTGTGCATTGGGGCCTCTGTTTCTAAATACTGGGTCAGGTGTCAGTAATCTGCAGCACGCCGGGCGATTGCACAGCAACGCGGTGAGACCGGAGCATTGTTTCTCTGTCAGTGTCAATCCCATTATATCACGCACAAACACTGGCGAAACAAGGGGAGTATCGATCCAAACATTTCCTCACCTGTGGTTAAACTTCAGCTGTGGGTTAGAGGTGGGAGGGGCGCTGGTTCACACTCAATATGTATCTGCTCGTATGCTCTATAGCAATCCAATGAAAGCCATGGCGTCTCCATTTACTACATTACAGAAGCTTAAGGTATTAAGAAGGCTGTGAATTAAATGTTAATGATTCTTGTCTGCCGAGGCTGTAGTTGAAAAATAAGCTTGCCTGGGTGGCTAATGTCTTTGAAAAATTTAAATACAAATCTGAATATTTCTGTTTAATGTACTGTTTTCATGTTGAATGTGCTTAAGACAGGTAGATTATGTTATAAAGATGCATTTTATTATATATGACAATGCCCACATGTATATGTACAAAGTAAAACATAACCAAGGCTGTCTGTTCATGGTACACGCACACATACACACACATATGCGCAATAACATGCAGACACACAGCCACAAATGCTTATACACACATGCAGGTACACAACTGCACGCACACATACTGTACATACTTGCAAACATGCATACACGAGCACATAGACTGTATACCCTCACACTCACAAATACACATACACACACACACACTCAAACACACGCACGAGCAACGGCATCACCACAACAAGGTGTCTCTGGGGTCATCTTGTTTTATTTTTGCGCAGTCGTCCAAATATCAAATCATATCTGAATCACATCTGACAGAGGCTGCATTAAAGCTGACTAATGTACTCACGCTGATGATTCTAAACTTTGCTCATGAATGATTTCACGTAAGAGGAAATCCCATTTGGAGGTTATCCTCGTTGCAGTGGGACGCAGCGGTGCCATTTTAAATACACCTGCATTTTTGAGGATGACTGACTCTACTTAATACGACAAGGAAATGATGCAATAACACATCGAATTAATCTCTAACACTGCCGCCTTGAGTCTGGGAATAGGGGAAAGCTGCAATATCTCCATAAAACAGACTTTACTGCATATGGAATTATACACCTTATGTGCGTCATAAATACAGAGCAATTCATCTATAGGAGTAATAAACCACAAAGTACGCATCGCATATATCCTATATAACAATATACTTCACGGGGATAAATTAGATATGACGGCATGATTTATAAATTATTGGAATATTTAATGAGTAAAACATTGGAGTAGAGGCGAACGCTACGATCCCACGGCACGAAGCTGAGGCAGAAACGTAATGAATGGGCACCATAGAGCTAACAGCGCTGCCACAAAGAAACACAATGCACTGTATCATGCTAGTATTAATAAAGGCGGATGAAGGCTTTTGAACATAAGGAAAGTTATGGAAAATATTTCTCACCCAAGGATATAGCACCAGATGTGCGGAGACTTATGGGAGCAATCAGAGGTGGCCTGGGCTCGGCTGCGGGCCTTATTAAGTTAGGCTGTGATCCAGCACCTTCAACTTATTAAGCTGTCAAGAGTTTCAATGATTAAAACCAAGGAAAGGTCACCCGTAGACCTTCAGCATTCTGCAGGGCTGATATTTTCTTTTTGGCCTCAGACCTAATGAAGACTTTTTTTTTTTTTTTTTTTACGGGATACATGTAGGCTGAATTTGGTGAAATTGGTCTTTTGAGATGGCCTTTTGTGTAGCAGGTTTGAGAGAATCAAAAATCCACAATGCTTTCCCTTTTCCCCCCACCTCCACAATGTCTCCATTCTGCTCTCCTTTCATCTCCCAAACTCAGGAACAAAATGGGAGAAATTAAAAAAACGGTATGTACGTGTATATATAGAATTCCGAGCTGATTCTCTGTGAGTAGGCCACTATTAGTTGGGTTTGCGTATTGCTAACCCGTTAAGGTGAATATTCTTAACTGAAAATTCTAATACTGATGTAACAATCACCAATAGAGTACTAGAACACTGACTTTTGAAATCAGTGGTCTAGAATTTTTAAAAAACCTACTCTTCAAAGGCAGATCAAAGAAAGCAGGTTAATGAGGAAGGAATAATTACAGGCCAGGTACTGTGGGCAGGGGCGGAACTCTATCCTAGCTCTATCCCTTTCTGCTGACTGCTGGATTTCAGTGCCCGCCAAACCCAACGGCCATTGGATATTAGGGCGGCGAGGGTAACGAGTTGAGTTTTAATGAGACCTGTCACGGTCAGGGTTTCCTAGGTGCCACGTCTCTCTGTTTTGACAGGCGGAGATTTATTCACCTGTCAGGTGAGATGATGTCACCTCCAAGTCAGGACAGGGTTTAAGGCGGGCGGAGAGGGGGTTCAGGGATTATTGCCCGCGGTCCTGAATCCGTCACGGAGACGGAAGGCACGCCGCCTCCATTCATTTCCCAGGTGTGTGCTGACGCTTGTCACCTGTGTCTGCAGGCATCCCTCTCACCTGCGCTCTCGCTCTCTGACAGCGGCGACAGTCACCTGACCAAACCGTTAGCCGACAGGAAATCAGATCCTGGCGCGGCTCGGTCAGACGATGCTCGAGGAGGGAAATAAACATATTTGACATATTCTGAGATCCTCTTCAAAAGTCAACACGACTGATTTAAAAGCGCGTCCTTGATGTCCACGCGGATTCAAAAAGTGAATTACTTACCGACATACAAGGACAAAGTAAAAGCTGGAAATTGCACATGACAGATTACTTCATTGGGCCTTGTCCAGAGTTCTGAGTGATTTCCCATAAGCAGGGCAGATGGGGTGCTGGTGGAGGTTGTGTGCGGGAAACAGCATAATTGGTGAATGGGAATGGCAAATAAAGTTATCAGCTTCAGCGAAAAGCTAAACTTCCAAAAAATTCCAATTCTCAAGAATTAAAAAATGGCAGTTATTTGAGTGGCTTATGCATATGCATAGTGTTAAAAATGCACCAGTGTGTTGCAGTGTAGAGGCCTTCCTCAGAATGCAAACCCGCTGTCATTTTCGGCACATGATTACGGAGGTGGACGAATCCCCACACATGATTGGCTGACAAAAGAATGAGAAAACATGACGTACATTTTGAATACCTGAGCACTTAGTACAGAATATAAAATCTAGAGTAGACTATGATACCCAGTTTAAACTGCTGTGCCTAACAAAAACAAATGACATAAAGCATGCATCACACTGTCATGAACATGACATAACGCCAGTCATAATCAGTCACGACAGTGGCAGATATAATTTATTTATAAAACCAGTTTTGTAAAGTTTATTGCAGTGAATTTTATGTCAATGACATCTATAGCAGGTTATGTCAGGTGTTACATCATGCTAATAACAGTGCTGTCATGGTTTTGGCAGCCTCCGTTTAGTTCTGTGGTTCGTTCTTTTTTTTAGCGGCATCAGGGCACTCTATCAGATTTTCCGTCTTTCATTACGGTATTTTGTTCTCGCTTAGCCATTATCACTCGCTCCTGTTTTGAGTTTCCTGCCAGCTATATTTAGCCCAGGGTTTCCGCTTTCCGGTGCTTCGATATTGTCATTTGCCACTTGACATTGAAGCCAGTAAGGTATAGCTATTCAAGCGACCGCTTCACTTTTTAGCTTGCTAAAGAATAACGTGGGACTTGCTTATTGGCTGCATTAGAGTTTGCATTAGAGAATTTTGTGCTATTTATACCTCTGTTGATATCACTTTCTCGTATTGTGAGCAAGAGGTATTTTCTGTTCACTAGGATTTCTAGTTTGCCCTGTTTTTTGGGTTGTTTTGATTTGGCTTATGTCTGAAGTATTTTCTATTCTCTATTTTTGTTTGTACATATCCCTCTTCTCATGCGGAACGGTCCGCTTTATTGGTGTACACTTCGGTATTCACTTTTAGATTGGTTCTCCGAACCTCACACTCCACCTTACACGTACTGTGTATAATTTACGGTGTACAGTTCAAATAATAATAAACCTTTTGGTCTGTATAGCAATTCTATTGGTACTGAGCATGGGTGAATGCTGACTTTTCCTTCCCATGTTTTATATTTATTCATATTACAGTCATATGATGATAGCTAGTGAAATACAAATTTGTAATATTAACTAAAAAAATACACAATAGTGCATTCTAATATGCCACACATTGTCATTGATGATTAGGAGCACAAAACTAAAACATAGGATTACTGCTGTCTGTCATTGCTTATCACTCCTAATGGGCTGAATACATCTGTTTCTGCTCTGTATTTACATTATGTGGAGTTATAATACTCCAACCGACTGTACACTACACATTATACTATGGCCAGGATTAAATTAAACACTTGCCCTTAACTTTGACTACAAGTAAAAGATTCAAGAATGATTGTTGTTTTTTTCACAAACTCAGTTTTCACAGTTCAGTGATCAATAAAACAATCTCACCAAACACAGTTTGTGGGAAAAAAAAGTGTAAAACTTGCACTTCTTTGTAAGTCAAAGTTAAGGACAAATGTCGATTGAATACAGCCTACACCTACCACCAATCCAAACTGAGAGATTTCCTGGGATTTAATTGCTTGATGATTGACCAAGTTCATAATATTAAGTCTAATATTAAGTCTCAATGACTAACAATGCTATTAGAAACTTAAATAATGAACAATATAATTTGTGTTTAAAATGACTAGCAATGCTTTAGGAATCTTCAATATTTATGTTTATAATGACAAGTAATACTTTAATAAACATAAATATAAACTGTGAAAAAACAGCATGATTTCCATTTCAAAAGTCTCCAGCTCTTTTCGTTTCCACCGGAGAGATTAACAGACACAGAAAAACTGGACGGACAATGCCCAGCATTGACGGCTGCTCGAGCCACCCCTTCCCGAAAGTATCTGGGTCACAACCTTGCGCCGGGCGCATCGTGGGCTCCTTCTGCGCCTACATCGCCCGCCATCCTTCAAACTCCGCCATACTTTTTTTTTCTTTTTAAAAAAAAAGCACGACCGACTCCTCCAGCCCCAGCGGCCTGTCCCCGGATGACGGTCCCCTGGCACCGCGGAGACGCCTCGCAACACAGCTCCGCTCCATCGTCTCTGGGTCGGCTAATTAGCACGTACGGGCCGCCGCCGAAATCTAGACCGGGACCCGGAGTGCTCCGCAGGACTGGTGGCAAAATGGAAACTGTTTTCAAGTCATCGCTGAATTCCGCCTAAAAAAAAATTTAGTTCCCACTTTTTCCCCCCCCCGTCTTCAGCGCTCCCTGGATTGTGTGACCTATATAAAGTGTTTTTACCTGAGGCTGCCTTTTTTTGCCTTTATTCTTCTCTCATTTCCCTACAGAAAATCATGTGGGGGAAAAGGAGAAAAAAAGCAATGCTGAAATGAAGCTAAACAGAGGATTTATGCCAAGGGGACAAAGAAGAGAGGGAAAGAAGAAGAAAAAATAACAATGGCGGAGAAAGTTTTAAAAAAAATCGTTGTACCCTATAGAGGGTATAAAGTACGGGGTTTGTGGAGGGGGGGTTATGCAAAAGGTCCAATGAGACCGAACCGAGACAAAATCCCTAGAGAGCGGGAGGGAAAGTGGTCATTCGAAAGGCCAGTCGTATTTCACATAAATGTTGTCTTGAGCTTTGATACAGGAGCAGACTCCATTCAGAGTCACACCGGCTAACATAGACTGAGAGAATAGCCTCTTTCAACCATTAAGTATCCTGATAGGAGAGCTACTGTAGGTGTGTAACAACACATGACTGAAAGGCTTTTTAAAGTTGCTAACAACTCTTCGGGATAACATTGTGCTCGACTTATTTTTTCTTTGTACGCTATTGTTGAGCGCCTCAGTAAACTCTATCCCTCCGCCCCTGTGATCAGTTACGGGTTCATTATGCGAAGTTCCATCAACATTTTGAAATGCTCGAACGCCGTTTTTCTAATAGTTCCCAGGACACTTTCGTCTGGTATGGAAGAGGAGGAGAGAAAGAAAGAAAAAAGGCCCTTTTGCTTGAAAGCTCTAGTTACCTGAAACAAATTGCCTGAAGAAATCTGAACTGCGACTAGTCTGGAAACGGTAAAGAGACACATAGCTGTTCACATGAAAGCACAATACTCTTGTGTTTCAGGTTGAAATTGTCCGCTTTAAAAAAGAAGAGGAGGGAAAAAAGCTACTTTGTACTCGGTGTGTGTACTTGCATTTTGTGCTGTGGGCAAAAACGTTCCCTTTTACCGTATTTTCCCGCTATGAAAGACTCGATAGAGATGTAAGGTACTGTATCACAGCGTGCTTAAGTGAGTGTAATACTGTATGTTAAGATGTTGCCAATGCGGTTTTCACTACAGTGGAATAACAGATTCTCCTTCGGTGCCACAAGCAGTGAAGGACACCTGCTGTGGGGGAATCTGTATCCCACAGCCGACTATTTATATCTTTGTCATTTAATTTACAGCTTAGAATCCATGCCATTGTAATGCAGAGGGACAATTCCTTAAATAAGCTATATGTGGGCAGAGGCTTTTGTTTTTGACAGGGAATCTGTGGCAGGGAAACAAAATGCCATATTTGGGGAGGAATGGGTGCAACGCCTCTGCACCGTAAAATAAAACCCGCACAAAATCAGCATGGGCCCCTGGAGATCATGTGTCCCCGTCTCTCAGACACACTGTTATGTGTCCCCGTCTCTCTGACACACTGTCATGTGTCCCCGCTCATGTGCTCACTGGCGTAGACAGTCTCAGTTGCCTGTCGCGTCTGTCCATGAGACGATATTCTTATCATGCTTACGTCCTTCCTCTTTCGCAGTCTTCTCCTCACCCTCTTTCTCTATGGCTCTCCGTTTCTCCTCTCTTCCCTCCCTGTGCGTTTCCTCCGTACGCATCGTGTTGTGTGAGCACTCCTGAGACCTGTTGCAGGCCTGCTGGAGGCTTAGAGGTGGCGCTGGATAAACAGGGCCTGCGAACGTCTATTGACCCCACTGAGGGAGGGAGGCAAGAGCAGGGGAGATGGCTTAATCAGAGCAGGTAGGCCTCACCCTCTGATAACCGATAGCTGTGTACGAGCGGACGGGCCCTCGAACACGGGAAGCTCAGATACACCCGGCCAGGTCTGGCGCTTCAGATACACCCGGCCAGGTCAGGCGCTTCCGATACACCCGGCCAGGTCAGGCGCTTCAGATACACCCGGCCAGGATTCAACCTCATTTTAACAAACTACCAGTCTCAGATGAAGCAGAATATGTAATGGGCCCTGTTTCCATTTCATTTCACTTCAAACATTTTTGAGCACCTCTACGAACAAACACATATAAGGAAAACAAACATAGATATGGAATCAGTCTGATAGCATGATCACAAGATAAGCAACAGAAGATAACAATAGAAGAACATGTCATAAAAATATCATAAAATCAATTATAATAACTATATATTTTGTGGCCAGACACACCACACACACATGCACACACATACACACACACAGCAAGTATATATATATATATATATATATATATATATATATTCATTGAAAACCTCAAAGGGAAAAAACTGAGTTCATTTTGAGTTCAATCAGAAGCAATAACAGGAGGCTTAAAAAAAGAGGGAATTCTTTCCAGCTCCAATCCACCTTGCCCATAGGTGTTGCTAAAATGATTAGCTGCCAGCAATCAGCCCTCTCACCAAATCAGCTTTGACACGGTCAAAGCGGCGGGCGTCACGTGAACCCGGGCCGGCCGGACGCTGTGCGCGGTCAGGTGAGACCCGCATTATCCGTTGCATAACTCCCCAGTTGGGTGCCATGAGTTCAGCGTAGCTTTAGCAGGAGCCACTGTGCGGGGATTGCTGACACATAATCGTTTTTAGGAAGCGCGCCTCACCGAGAGACTGGAGCCTGAAATACACAAACACACACACACACGCACGCACACAGCCACTGACACACACACACATACAAAGCAAAATAAATAAAATACACATATATATATAATAAAAATCAGAAGGGGAGGAAGACAGAACGAGGTCAAACTCAGAAACGATCCCCCCTTGTTTCCGACTATCGCCTGAAACCAGGTTCATCGCTTAAAAAAGGCGACGGCGGGGTTTGGCGCCGCGCCTCGCGTTTCCCCCAATTAGGATGAGTCATGAGCATCTCGGGGGCTAGGCTTTTGGGGTGAATACATTAACTGAATGTGAGGTGAGCGAGCGTTGGCAGGGATGTGTCGCGGCATACCCCCCCTCCCTCTCCTCTGTGTTTTTTTTCCTTTTTGTGGTTTAGCACGCCCCCGGCTCGGTGCCGCGGCGTACCCCGCGGAACTGCTGAACCGGGTCCTGACCCGGCCGCACGGGGCCATGCGCCCCGCCGCCCTACCCCACACCCCCCCCACATAACCCCCCCGTTTCCTCTCATCCTGCATCCACGCCCATCTTCCATCACCGAGGCTTACATCGGCCTATAAACCTCTGGTGTTTGAACCTCTGTCAGGCTTTTCAAAGAGGTGGTTAGCTGGACGCTCAGTACACATGAAAAGCATTTTGGAGAGATATGACAATCAATAACACATATGGAGCTGCCTGCACCCCTTTTCTGAAATGACGATGATTGGGGGGGGGGGGGGGGGGGTGCAAGTTCACAATTAAAATCCTGAAATAAAGGAGTAACTAGTTCCTCATTACAGAGTCTCCACATTGTCATCCAATACTATTGTTTTTTGAGAGGTGTATCTCATACATAAAAATGAGTTAAGTTATATATACACATGCATACACAAATATACATGCTGTACACACACATATAGTTTGGATATTGCAACAATAAAGCAACAAAACTTGACACCAGTGTGGTCTAATTTTTAGTCCGTTCTTTCAATCAATCCTCCTTAGGGACGATACATC
The DNA here is from genome assembly GCA_022702515.1 of Ilyophis sp. 1 JC-2022. NCBI lineage: Eukaryota > Metazoa > Chordata > Actinopteri > Anguilliformes > Synaphobranchidae > Ilyophis > Ilyophis sp. 1 JC-2022. The sequence goes on from CM040404.1 coordinate 41,421,126, forward strand.
AACATTGGCATGTCATGTTCAGTGTTGTAATGCGAGCAGTCCCTCGGTGTAAGGTGCGTCCTCCTCTGCCTCTCTGTCAGGGTGAATCAGCTGCCCGTGGGACAGATTTGGGCTGACAGAGCACTAGGCCTCAGGCCTGACGGAAAGGAAGTCCACTTCGTCAAGCGCTGCCGTGCCCGCCACCCAACCCCCGCTCGAAAAATCACCATGTCGCAACAGCTTTCTCCCGAGAGTCATTGACTGAGTGACAGCTGTCATAGCACCTGACTAAGCTGATATACATACACATGAAGGACGAATAAACTTATGAATATCTGGGAGGTTTCAGGGTAGAGTAACCCTCCCACCCTTCCTCCACTCCCTGCTGAACTTATTTCCTCTCTCTTGTGTCTCTTGACACAGTGGGATAGGTGTGTTCCCTTACAGAAGCAGCAGTTTCCTTCACCCATACATCATAAAGCACATACTGTAGGAGGATAAGGATAATTCAAACACTGCCATGTACAGCTCCTAATCCTGATAAAATGCACCAGTGCCACCATACAGTTGTTTCTCCAGGCAGAGTTTGAGAAATAAACTTTTCTCAAGTAACGCACAAGCCATGGCGGGAAAGTTCAGCCAGAAAACTAAGGCACAATTACCGCGGAGGGCACGTGCGTGTTGGTATATCTTCCCTGTCTTACCCTGACCCCCCCCCCCCACAACCCTGGTGTTTGCATTGGTGTCTGGTTTGGGCTTTCCTCAGTGCTACATCTCCTGGCGCAACACCTCTCATAGTCCTAAAAGCCCCATTCTCCAGTTTACATGTGTTCCGGCCCATTTAGCATGCGTCACGGGCACTGTGCCACACTGACTTCTAACCCCAGTGTGGGTGGTTGGGGTTGGAGTGAAGTGGGGGGGGGTGCCAGGGTTTGACTACAAGCCTCCGGGGAACACAGAGGAGGGGCTCTAATGGTAATTTGAGTGTAAAATCTGGTCTCTGGAAGAAAGGTCACCATATCTGCATAAGCCCTTTGAGCCAGGCTTAGGGCCCTGTCGGCCTGCCGGTAAAGAACCATTTCCCCCTGTCTTAAGGCCGGATTCAGTCCCAGGCGCAAGAACCGCCTGTCAGAACTGTGGGAGGGGAGGGGGAGAGGGGGGTTGGTGGTTGTGGGGGTGCTGAACAGTGTTTTTACATGTCTAACTGGGCTCCGCATCCTAAATGGGGGGCGAGGAGGAGGAGGACAACGGTCGATTGCACTGCCCTCCCCCCCCCCCCTACCTTTCACCGCTGGGCCACCGCGCCGGTCAGGGTCCCATTCTGCCAGAGAGGTGGGGCTTCGTCAGTGACAGAAAGATCCAGAACACCGTTGAACCCACGGGTGTCAGTCGCCTGTTAAGTGCCGTTGAGCACCAGAGGGGAACCGGCTCGCTCGGATCATGCGCGCATGAGCATATATTGTGGCGGCTTGTTTGCTTTCACTTTAATTAGCTTTATTGCCGTTCTCTTGTAGATTTCAGGGACCGATCAGATATCACTGGGGCTCACACAGCTGGCTAGTGCGGTGAAGCTACGTACGGCGACGTGTAATGCTAAATCCCTGTTCACAATGAGAGACTTTACACACCCAGACACACTCGCACGATTATATAATACAGATAACTTTCTCATTTCCCTCAGATTGCTCCATTACTTAATCATTCACAGTTAAGGAGCAGGGGTTTTAACAAGAGGCTGCTTAATTACAGAGGAACATATGTGCTCCAATGCCGAGACCCACTTAGAAGAAGACGACGGAAAATAAAACGAGATACGCAGAGTTTCCGTCAGCGTGTGGGACAGATTTAAGAGCTCTGGTAATCGAAGGGGCCGGGCACATCCAAACTGTGTTTTCATAATAAAAATAGTGTCAGGCTTAATTTCCCCCTCCTGAAGCCGTTTAACAATGAGGCGTTTTGAAGCTGCGCAGGCCTGCCACGAAATACGATCCCCGGAGTATTAGCAATATTTTTAAACATGTGGGAACGCTTTCCCTCACACATAAAAGAGAGCCTATCCCCTAGGGGAAAGCCAGAGAGCCTCCATATAATGTTCATTTTGACAACTTTTCTGGCCATTTCGTATGGCATTAACCTTCAGAGAACCCCTCTGTTTACTCTTAAGGTTTCACCCCGTTGCTAGCATGCCAACCCACTAACCCCGCCCCTCCCCCTTCCCCCGTAATAAAGAGCCCAGCAGCACAGCTGATTACAGCGATGTCATTAATTAAAAGTGGCCCGCGCATTCTAAACTTGACCCTCACGTCCAAACAGAAAGTGACTGCCGAAAAAGTACAAAAAGGCCGACTCCCGCTTCCCAGGTGGTAAAGGGAAGTTAGGAGTCAGATGTTTGAATTCCAGAAAAGGGGGGGTTGGAGGGGGCGGAGCATGTGCTTCCTGCTGTGTGATCCCAAGGCCAATGATAGCCAGACTACAGGTGCTACTTTGGATAAGACCACAGTGTTACCCACCAAAATGCTGAGTAGCACCAGGGTAAGAAAGGAATTCAACTGTATTGAAGTACTGGGACATGGTTTTGGGATATTGGTGACAAAAGTAAAAATGTGAGTGAACTTCCTTTTGTTTTTGTTTTTGGGACATGCTGGGAAACAGAGCACGAAGGTCACCTGTAACTCTGTCAGACTTTATGAGCCTAATTGGGACTGAATGTACAGAATTAACAGCATTCTATGAGAGGTCATTTTACACTGTACATGTTGTGTATGGAGGGGAGCCCTAGTCAACCAATGCTGTTACTGCTATTGTTCCAAAATGTATGTAATGGGGAGCATGACATTTCACGCACATGTTTTCTGTCTTCACTGAGGAATGACTGTGTCTTCACAAACAGTTACAACAAATGCCCAAAACACATTTAAACAAAGATTGCCTCATTCCAGATCACTAAAGATGCTTTTGTAGTCTTGGTGAGTAGAACATAGAACAGAAGAACATAGAATAGGCCGTTCAGCATCCTGGGCTCATGACTGTGCCAACCTGGTCATGAATATTCACACATTTAAAAACTAACCATGAGAAAGACGTTGTTGTGTGATTGTGTGACAATAGTGTCCTAGTGTCAGTGCAAAATATATTGCATTGTAATGTATTGTAATGTATGTGCAGCGGTATGTTATAAACTTTATTTGACCATAAATGTCCTGAAATTCAAGGATATCAATTCAATCTAATTCCAAGGTTCTTCATCCATAACTCTGGAAATTAATTTTAGCAAATCATTCCCGTCCCCTCGGTTCCCACAACTGCAACCTTCAGTCATTTCAATAACTATGTAGCTCTCTCGCCATTATGCAAGTGTCTAAAAGCACATACATTTTGCTTTGCTTTCATTTGTAACTCAAAGCTTACAAAAAAGTGTAAAAGTGTGTGCCGGCGAAGCTGAATCTGAGGGTGACCTTTGAACCCTTGCATGCGGCGGCGGGTACAAAAAAAAAACCCGTCGTCGTTGGAACATACCTCCCAAAACACATAAAACCAGGACACAGCACACACACACACACACACACACACACACACACACACACACACACACACAACAAACACAGGTGAAATTAAACATTCCTGAGAAGAAGAAAAAAAAAAAAAAAAAGTCGATGAGCGGGAGATCAATGGGGGACGAGTGTAATGGATGGCAATGGATCGCTGGTGTAATATTATACCAGACACCAAAGCATTACAATATCTACACTGAATAAATGTTAACCTATAATCCCTTTACTAAGAACACTGGCATTGTTTGTCCTCCCTTACGGGGACCCGCATTGATTTTCCTTTACCGAATGCTCAAACACAGCTCTCCCAGATTGATGACTTCCAATTAAAGAAACGTAGAACGTTTCCTTTTTGCTAGTGATTCTTAATATTTAATAGATCTGACCGGCAAAAAAAAAGAAGCAGTTCAATTTAATTTGGATTTGTCTACTCCGTCTCTCTCCCCACCCTTTGCTGCAGAGCTACTGTTGGGCTTGACCTCCGAGCTGGACCCCTGACCCTTGACCCCCAGACATCTGACCAGTCACCACTCAGGGGGCAGCAAATTAATAGAAGTGCTGCTTGTTAATTGCATAAGAGAACTGCTAAAGGATTCATCACCTCAGTCATGGCCATTGCTTCCCTTTGACCCCCCCCCCCCGCCCCTCCCCCCACCCCCAGTTCCCAGAAGGCATTTCCCCGTTGGCCACATCTGCGCTTTTCCTATACCCAGCCATGTTTGCCGAATAATTATTCAGCATCAAACCTTATTAATCAAGTCGATGCAGCGTTTTAAATGGAAATTGCCGGATTAATACAAGCATTCATTTTGTCCGGGAAATCTTGATGGCTTTAGCCCACTAATCGAATTGGAATATAAAAGAAGGCGAAGGGGGGAACCTGATTGAATTAGGGAGAGGCCTCCCGCACATTAAATTATGTCTGCCAGCAGGTCCCAGGTTTAACGCTAACGTACATCCTCGCCTCATGGCGGATGACGACGTTCTAATGATGAGCATACGATTTGGCAGAAGTGCATACATCCGCGAGCGTGCGCGATTGAACGCGAAACGCCCCATTTGCATATGTGATAATCCTGATCTTAATTTCTCTTTTCAGAAAATGCACTTTTTAAAGGATCACAAAAGCACACACAGACACATACAAGAAGCGTGGCGACAAATTCAAACAGCAACTGAGAAAATATATTTCCCAGGCCCTCAGATCTCTCTGATCTCTAAGGCAGTGCCTATTTTATTCCATTTCTTGCAGTTCTCTCCCAGCAAGCGTTTTTAAGTGACAAGTGAGTGCAAGGCCAAGCCAATTATTCTCAGACATTATTTGTGGAGACGACATTACCTTCACCTACAGTAAAGAACCTTCACACAAAAAAAAAACAATGTGTTTTCACCTGGTTTGTGAATGCTCTGTAAAAGTTAAATCTGTTTGTAAAAAGTAGAAAAAGTGACTGAAACAGAATCAACGCCAACCACTTTAAGGTGAAATTCTGACCACTGTTCAAAATAATAAATCCCAGAAATAATAAAATCCAGAAATAATAATTCCCGCTAATTTTTGCCCATGTGGAATGAATGCCTCAGTTAAATGTTTTTGCTGTGCAGGGTTGACTGTACAACGGATACACTGGTAAGAAAGTGACACAACAAAGTAAACATTTCAAAATAAATGTGGAGAAGCCCGCGCGACCGATCCTCGCTGTTTTGTATCATCCTCTCCCCTTGATGCGCGCGCGATATCCCCCTCGCAGACTGACGGACGGATTAGATCGGACAGCTGACAGCCACGACGGCGGTCGTATCGGCTTCTCCGAGGAGCTGTTTGTTTTAAACGACAGGGCGGGAGGGATCCTCCCTTTTGTTAAAAAATAAAAATAAAAATTTGCCTTCGGTGTCGGCGGATGCAAGACAGCCGCCGGCGCGATCTCGCGGAGCGATTACAATCGGCCGCCCGCGAAGGAGCTCCCTCACAAGCTTGTCACTTCCTGTCATTTGTTTGGGGCGACTGACAGCAGCTTACAACCACCCTACAAGTGTCTGTTTTGTGGAAAATGTACAGTGTTTCATCCCTTCCATGGCCTCCTGGGGTGGGGGGTGGGGGGCATTTCCTGTGTTTGATATGACACTGGGCTGATATGACAGCATGCAGATAGATAAGATTTAGCAGGGCACATAAACTATGCTAGGGCAAAAAATGAAAAGAAATAAAATTATATACACACACACACACACACACAATGTTGCGAATGCTGTCTGGATCTGCTTCAAATGGCAAAATGCAAAAATGTTCTCCCGTGATTTACTATTCCATAAAGAGCTGTACTCACTGAGAAAAGACACAAAACAAATCTTCCTTATCTTTCTGTGTTTCTTCTGATGCCTGAGTGGGCTAATAACAGGGCATAAATAATTGAATTTGTTCCGCAAAGGAACTATCGAGTACTTTTTTTTTTTCTTCCCCTTTTCGTTTAAAAAAAACATTTTAATGTATTTCACAGTGACCAGGATCAATTCTAAGAGTTTGTTATTTATTATTTTGTAGTTCCCCCCCCCTCCCGTTCTCACATCCATTGATGTATGCCACTTGATGTTCAGAACTACATTCAACTGATTTGTAAAGGAGACAACCTTGAATTAAACTCTTTAAAAAAAAAAAATACACGATAACAGTAACAAATCAATGCAGGCATCTCGGAATGCAGTCTGTGAAGGTTCATGCTGACACACAAGGAAACGGCACACAGTATATCAAACAGAAGACTTGAGCATGGCTCTCTCTTATACAAACTACATTGGGGAAAAAACATCTTCAAAGGTTTTTTTTTTCTGGTTTTTTTTAAAATATATTTTTAAAGCAACCATGGTCTTGCTATGTTTGGCGCGGGTCGAACGTGAAGAAATATAAGTGAGCTATTTATATTTTTTGGCAAATAATCCATAATGTCACAACAGTCCTATCAGCCAAGTATTGTTTTTATTTCGAGGGTCACACGTGACAGTTTAAAGATGTATGCTCCAGTCAGAGCTGAAGGATACAGCGTTCAGGGTTCACACGTGGGGACTCTGATTTATATTCCGCCGGCCCCATTGTGTGTACCTCGGTTGTGCCTGCATCTCACAAATACCGTCCGTTTATGGAGCGCTGTGATCTGACGGCAAATGACCAGCAAGGGCTGAGCGAGCGGCCGTGCTTCTGGGCCAAAACGTGCCTGTACCAAACATCCCCCAACCCAGAACGGACAGGACAGATCAGACTAATCCACTAGGGACGTTCAGCATTTGAGAACGAGCCGGAGGACGTCTGCGTGTGACACAGACACGGCAGCCCTGATTCAAATGAACCTGGCCAAACTGTGCTTGTGAAGAAAACCAATATGTGTGTTTATTTCTAAGTAAATAAAATCAATGTTAAAAACTAATTTTAAATGACTCCAGGCCAGAGTGATGCAGGCTAAACACGAACAGTGTATATCCTTTATAATTAGAGTAGTTACATGTCCAATTGTCCAGTGATACTCATAATTTTTATATTTATTTGTTATTTCACCAGGAAGCCTCACTGAGATTGGCATTTAGTTTTGAAATGGGGAATGAAAAGACAGTGGCAATCACATTACAAAATCAATAAAATGCAATAAGATGGATAATGCAGGTGAATACTGTTTGAATGCTCATTTCTGCCCTGACTGCAGGTACTGTTCTATACGCTTTGCCTTACCACCTGTGTGTATCTCTGTTTAGGCGAAATCGTCTATCTGTGTTTAGGCGAATCCTCCCGACTTCTCAGAGGCTGGTTAGCCTATGTGATTCTTCAGCATTCCACCGCACGTCAGCCGCCTCGCACACCCTCAAACATCGCCAAAAAACCAAAGCGCCTCTTGGCGTGATTTATGATGTCATTAATGTCAAGCTATCAGTGGACAAGAGAAGAGAGACAACAGCAAAGCTGACTAAAAACAAATAGTTTTGATTAAACTCAAGGACATTCCGTACAGCTTTCCGTCGAAAGGCATTCATCACTTTCAAAGTTGACCCCGTCCCACCCCCACCCTCCCGCATCCACCCCCTCCACCCGCCCGCTTCCCTATCCTCCAGAATGCACAAAGCAATCTGAACAAATACAGATACACAGAGTTTGCACTCTAATCTGTGCAGCCCAAAGTTTTTGAAGAGTTTTATCAATTAATTTAATTCCAAACAGATTACTGGGTGACGGGTTTTAAACAAATGATGTTGACACGCGCCGGGATTAAGGCACGCTGTCCTGACACGTACACGGCTCCCTCTAACGTGGACCGCAACCACGCCTCGCTGCAGAATGTCATGCACCAGTACCGGGTTACTGCTAGTTTTTTCCCATTCAATTTAAATTCTTCTCACAAATAAATGTTAATGGCTGTCCACAAGTGTCCTGCACAGTGGAACACCGATTCTAACCACAAGCATATGCTCCCATGTTCAAACTCTTTTTTGTACATTATGCATGTACAGTAATAACCTCAGCCATGATGTAAATGATGTCACATGATGATGTCAGGTGACTCTTAAAAGCAAATGAGGTGTAGGTATCCCGGCACTCCGTCTGCCACTAACTCAGAGCCAACCTGCTTCTACTACTTTACCTCCATTTGGAGAAACAAGAGTTTGTAATTTTGAGCTTGAAATAGACACACTGAACTGAGAGCGCTTTTAGGTCTGATTGGATACAAAAAAAAACAACATCCATTTGAAGATTTACTTGTAACAGTCGGGTCAGGGGAGGATTGGACGAACGCCTGTCGAATGCATAAGTCGAGCATTCGGTGCTTGTCTGATTCATAGTGGAGTAACCTGGATAAAATATGCCTCCCTGAGTACACTCCATCACCGCTGAAATCAAGGAGATAGACTCGGCAGGCATTCATTTTCCCCGTGCCTTGAACAATAAACCCGCAGCTGAGTTATATGGGAAAGTTCTTAGAGCGAGAGCCAAGTATATCAACAACGTCCCATGCCCCTTGTTTGTCTATCGATCTGTTCGCCAATATATCTACAGTACGGCGTCTGCGTTTTTTTTTTTTTTTTTTTACAAGGGGCCGGCGGGGCTGCGTGCCAGTTATCTACGCGAGAACACCACCTGTAACATCGCCCTGGGAGAATAGTAAACAGATAGCAGGGAATCCCAATTCCGACACAGTTTACGGATGCCTCTAATCCTAACATCTGTTGTGTCGCCAGGGGGGATTGAAGGGGATGGGGCGGGAATATGGGGCACTTTCAGCGCCGTTACCCAGTTTTATTGGAAGAGCTGGTGCTTCTCAAGACGTTTTCGGAGGAACTCCTCTCGAATGTGGCGCCTGTGTGATCACAGTGGAGTCAGGAGTAAAGCATGATGGGATTGTTTTTCATATCGCTCAGGGGAATGCCCTTAGGTTGCCTGGCATTGTCACTCTGGATAAGAGTGTCAGTTAAACAAAGGCAATGCATTGTACTAGTATGGTGTGAAATGCACAAAAGTAACGAAAGTAGGGTTAAAATAATGCGATGGTTACAGGAAATGTATTTACTTACGTCAGCGCTTGTTGAACACCAAATTATTGTGCTGCTCAAGAGAGGTAATTACCAAGCTCACAACATGGTGAAACTTCTTTGCAGGTAGGAATTCCCATGTGCCATGCCATGCCATGCCATACCAGCAAAATAAAACTTCCATTAAACCTACAAATGTGTCATCTCCCAAAGCTTTACTTTTATCTAATGAAGTGAGATTAAAGTGCTATTATTCTAATGTGATTGTTATTCCAAGGCGAGTTGTTTTAAATGTCATTTAGTCACGGATTCAGCGAAAGTGTGGTTTTAATCGCGCTGGCTTTAGGTGTTAGGTGCGCTTTAATGTCACGCCATCCAGATGTTCAGAGCTCCGTACTGCCGGATTTATTCACTCGCTTGCACTGGAAGTCAAGTGGGAGATGTATTGCTGCTTTCCATTAGAAGGGTTCTCTGAGAACCTTCTTGCTCAAATGTTGTGACAGTCGCAAGGAGAAAAATTTATCAGTTACCGCTAAACAAGGAAATTAATCTCATTGTGACTGTGCACGTGTGCCTGCGTGAGTGTTTGTGTGTGTGTGTGTGTGTGTGTGTGTTTATGTGTGAGCGTGCTTGTGTGGGATTCATTTATTGCACACCAGAACTCAAATTGTACTATGCAGACGTGATGGAGTTGAAAGTGCCTTTGGACATTTTTACGTAAGCAGACAAATAGAATGTCCATTTAAACCTGTTTACACGGCAGGCGGACAAACAGTGTACACAAACAGCGCGCAGACCTTGTGCTCGCATGCTTTCTGACGTCAGAGACACATGTTTACGGCACGTAAAGACCCCGCTTTTGATGGAAAAACAAGGGCTGGGGTGAAGGAGGGGAGAGACGACGCGGGTGAGATGGCGGCTTGTGGGGACACGCCAGGCAGCAGCTGGCGGGCCGGAGCGGTCGCCCGGGCGTCGGGGGCCAAGCGGCGGCGCATGCGTGCCGGGCGCCTCGGGGGGTAGGGGGGGCGGACTCTGCCAGCTCCCGCTGCGAGACCGCTGATCACGTCGCATCTGCTTATTACGAGCTCGAAGCGGGGGAAAAAAAACAGACAGCAAAGAGAAAAAAAGAACGGGGAAAAAAGACCCACTAAAAACTGGATAAGGCAAACAACAAATAAATAAATACATAAATAGTGTGTGTGAGGAGTTGGGGTTCTGAGAGAGAAGGCCCAGTTGTGTGTGCAGCCTGTCGGTTTTCAGTACCACCTCTCTGTATTAAGCAGCATAATAATTTACCTCTGGAGCCACTTTAACCGCCATTATTCTCCTGCTGAAAGCACTGAAGCTGATCCAGCACATGTTCAATACTCATGCAGGCAAATATTAGATTTATGTTATTTAATTTTAAGGAGAATTAAGGGTGAAAGATCCTCTATTGTTATGACATTCCACCTTTGCATTGAGACATCTGCATGCATCTAATAATGGATTGCAGTACAGAAAACATTCCGATTATCTCCGATTGTCACAATAGGGTGTTTTTTCCCCAAAAAAATGTCAGAGACTATTAGACGTGATCTTAAATTGCACTGGTTTCATGTGCCTCTTTCTTAAGCTAATATCCATATCAATTGTATTTCTTGTTATATGCATGTCTCCATATTTAAGGAAAGGATATAAGAGAGAGGCAACACATTTCCAACATTCGAATGCACAAATATGGGTTATGTCTGACACACTGTATGGCACACAGTATACTGCTGAATTCAACCAAAACCTACAAAAAATCTTCATGCGGTATTATATTAATAAGGAAAACCTTCATAAAATAATCTGACACTGCATTACAACAAAATGCCCAGACATCTGAAATTCCCACTAGATAGCTTGGCGACGCTGAGTGAATCCTGCAGTGCTGAATTAATTAGTTAATTATTTGAACAGAAGTTTTCCATAAGACGACTTGGCAGTTTTGAATCTAGTAGAAAGTAATGTACAGCAATGTCACAACAACATATCAGTGTCAGCTGCTTGGATTATTATATCAAAGCAGGGATAAAAAAAACGAATGACCCCAAATAAGAAACGGTAAACACCCCACACTTCAACACAAGTAACCAGTTCCAAAACACACTGAAGAGTACCTTTGTTGTGTACAGAAGCACTGTTACTTTATGCAGAACATTCAATGAAGCCAACTGCCAAAGAATCAAAATATTGTAGCGCCATACGGAATTAATCAGCCATGTCTTTATGTCTTCAGCAGGCTAATGTGCTGCCATGAAAAATGGAGCTCCGCACTGCAGACATCTCGGAAACCACTGCAGCCACCAAGACAGCCGCAAAGACAATTAATCTTCAGATTGGGGAATATCGATAGGGTTTTGGCCACCGATTTGGTAACACATATGCGTAGCCATTTCTCTGACAAGGACTAATTACAAGAGGCTTGTGAAATAATAGAGTTGTCTTTAAGTGTTGGGATACCATTTATTATAGCAACACAACTCACTGGGGAAAGTGGGTTATGTGGTGAAAGTGAGCAGGCCATTTTCCTTCTGACCTCTATTTTTTCCTTTTCTTTTTGGCATCACTGACTAAATCGAGCCCAGGTGTAGAAGCACATGGACCAGGAAGTCACATTGTTCTGAGTTTCAGCATAAAGGTCATTGAGCAAAAGTCCAGCTGGTAAAAGAATCGCTGACAGAGCTAGCAAACTGCTTGACACAAACTAGCCCATGAAACAAAAGACAAAAATATTAAATAAGCCATGATGGCTTATTGGTCCGAATTGAATGGTCTGAATTCAATCAACATTTGCTGTCAACTTTTACTCACAGCTAAATGCATCTTATTTTTTTTACTTCACACAGGTAATGAGTACAATGATCACCAAAACGATTTAGAAAATTCGGCCTGTGATAACAGTCGGATTTACTTGTGAGTCACTTATGGACGAATGCTGATTGAATGCAGGCCGACCAGTGTAAAATGTGGTACCCTTCAGTGCATGTGTGAATGTACATGTTTGTGCATTTGTGTGTGTGTGTGTGTGTGTGTGTGTGTGTGTGTGTGTGTGTGTGTGTGTGCATGCATGAATGTGCATAAAGGGTGCTTTCAGTTCACTCATATTGCACTACTTTGAACAGTAAGACTTTTTGCAGGCAAATTGTGGTCACAATGCATGGCACAAATATTGTTAAAATATCTTTGAGCTTACAGTGCAAAATTTCTGCTGCCGTTACAGTAGACAGTTCCAGCCTAGGGCTAACAAGAGCTGGAATTCAAGACATAAATATGGTAGAATTTTATCATATTCTGCAATGTAGCTTGTGATGTTTTCAAACAATACATATAACTACATCTATACTGCACATATGGTACTGTTTTAGTAAGTTACTGTACTATATTACTCTAGCACATGCACACACTCACACACGTGTGTGTGTGTGCGCGTGTGCATTTGTGCACGTGTGTGTGTGAGAGTTACCTCAAATACCACAAAACATCAATGCTGCTAAAATGCATAAATGCTTTGGACTTAATATATGGTGCTTGGAATTTGTTGTTACACTCTAATTGCTATGTACACACAGGCAAAGCTGCAATAACTAACTGGAGCTAAGCACAGAAAAAAACCACATACAGTATACAGTACTAATTACACACAAAAGAAGCATTACCATTGAATAACATTTATACAGCTTGCCTGCGTGTTTGGGCTTAATCTTTTATTTGTCTATATCACTTCAGAGCCCACATTAAGCTGTGCTAACAATAATCTCTACTGAAGAAATTGCACACAGGTATGACTCTCTAACGCACTGACACCGCTGGACATCACAGAGGGGTCGAATTCAAACTCCACGGCAGTCAACTTGTGGAGGCCACTGGTACTCAATCCCAGGTTTGTTTGTAAACCGTGGTAAGCCCTTCCGCAATATGAAAATAGGGCCTTTTAACACATAACATGGATACAGAAGGCTTAATCCCATTGATCTTGCCATCAAAACTGTGGTGGCTCCTTCCTTGCCCGTTTCTGCATCTGTGTGTGTGTGTGTGTGTGTGTGTGTGTGCATATGTGTGTGTGTGTGTGTGTGTGTGTGTGTGTGTGTGTGTGTGTGTGTGTGTGTGTGTAGAGAGAGAGATGTGTGAGCACACTACGGAAGCTTTAAATGGAATTTAACAGAAGCTTCTCCACCCTTTCTCGTTCCATACACCACTCGAATCCGCACGCGCTCAGAATGCAAATCCAGGTAAATCTTCGGTTTTATTTGATGTTCCTTACGGTGTACTTACATTACGATGAGAAGAACTTGTGCATTTCTGACATCCTCTCCCGGTACTTAAATCAACATCTTACAGCCTATTAGCCAAAGCTTTAGGGGACAATAGCTTTTGCTGACAATCCTTGTATTTCTCACGCATAGGTACATTTTGATGTTGAAAAAGAAGAATCTAATCAACGGGAATACGCATCATGACTCTTGACAGTGTATAGGTCACACTTCCCTCTTGACAGCTAGAAGAATCGCTTTGAAATGCAAGCTTATATTTCGCACAAATAACAGATGTTTGAGAAGTATAAGCATTAATATTCATACACCTCAGAGAGAATAAATGTCTTGTGTCTTCAAAACGCAGGAGGAGAAGTAATTTCAGCAACAGGGAGGCATCAGTCCTTATTTCCGGAAGATTCGGGACAGTTTGGCTGTAATAACACGAGCGGCTCCCGAAATCAGCCGCAGCCCATCTTTATCCAGTGACAATTTAAAAGTGAATAAAGTGACTGAAAAGAATGGGAAATTAAATTATGCTTTTGTCATCAATTTCCCATCGGCGGCCACCCGAACGGCAAAGCAGTGGCTTCTGGGAAGCTTTGTCAGAACGCATCCACACTAATACACTCATGCTTGTAATGCGCAGTGCCCGATCACTGCGTCCGCACGCTCGCACTTCAGCAAGTGATGGAATGTGTGAATGAATGAATGAACTATAAGCAGTTTCAAAGGGATCTTCAAAGGGATCTCAGACTATTAACCACCATGCCATATATTTAATAATGAATTCTTACAGTCGATATGTATGTAAAAGAAAGGCCAGGGGGATACTTAACCTTTGATGAAAAACTCCAGCTACACAGTATAACATTTCTCACACATTCAAACAGACACTAGTGTAACACTTATTCAAATCAATCCATGTGCAAATAATGATTTGTTACACAGGAAAGAAACACTACAAAACCCAGAGTTTCTTATTACTGTAGAGTCTCTTGGTACACCATTCTGTCATAAGAATTGGCAGTTGGGTGAAGGTAGGCAGTGTCGCCTGTTTTTATGAAACTGCAAAGCGTTCTTTGCTTTTATATACAACCTGCATGAATGAATACAAACTACCTTTCGGTGTATAAGGAAATTCAATCACCTGATGGATGAAATGCCGGCTCAGCAAGATCTGGAGTAGAAAGTTTAATGTGATCTCAGCGGGGACTTGTGTTCTTATTGAAGACATCCACTGCAGTGAACAGATATGAACAAAACAAAATAATGAATGGGGGGTGGGCATTTGTGGGAGGGGGGGGGCTTGTGTTTTCTCTTAATCCAACACAAGGCGAAGTATTAACAATACAAATTGTGCCACAAGCAGGTATAGTGCAAATACTTGCATGAAGAAAGCTCACTCTGCTGGCTGGGTTTACGATCTGTGAAGTTTTCATTGTGTTTTATGTCCTGGGTCTTTCAAGCTGATAAATCTACGTGTACATGGAATCAGATAATAATGATGCAAAATAGACTCAACTACAGGTGCAAAAAACACTCAATCATAAACCAAAATACTTTTTTCAGTCCATAGGGAGGGTTTGGCCACTTGTAAGGATGTTTACATTACTGGTTCCCAAACAGGGGGTCAGGACCCTCTAAGGGGATTTGATAGGTTGCAAGATGATGCAAGAAGAAAATAACTGTTAATGACAGTTTCCAGCGATCAAAATAAAGAGTGTCACGTGCAAGCTACAAAAAAACATGCACATCCCAAAATTAAAAAAAAACTTTCTGGCAAAAGTTTGAAAGACAAGCTTGAAATGTCACATTTGGTAACTGTTAATAAATTTGGCATAAGGGAGTACTTTGCAGTGTGTGGATTATTTTCTTATTTTTGTATCTGTCACATGTACTGCACTAGTTATAGTACACATGCTGCTGGTTTGACATGTAAAAAAGAAACACTTGAATTCCATATTTTAACATATGTCAGGCTGCATTTTCATAAGGGGGGAGGGGTGGGGGGTCACAGCAAATCGCAAACAGGCAGGGCCAGACCTGGGAAGGAGACACTGCCTGGCTGTCTGTCTGTCTGTCTGTCTTTTAGGGAAGGTGTAGAGAAGGTACAACTTCACCAGTAGAGAAGGTGGGGGCAAGAAGTTGAGCCTTCAGCGTTGAACAATTTATTCCTGATGTCAGCTGTAAATGTGAAGCTATTGGCCAAAATATCCTCTCTTGTCTGATTGGATGACAGTGTCTTTATCTTGCAGCAATTACAGCTGTCACAGTCAAATGAACAACTGCACAAAGCGTTCGTTCTGTACAGGGAACATTGCGCTAAATTACCAACAGCTGTTTTCAGTTCCTTTTCATTTCAATAATAGCACTGGGTAATGTAACTATTTTACACAATCTCCTCCCCCTGTATGAGAAAACATTCCCTAAATACATATTCATGTAGAAAATTGCATAGGTATCAACGGCAACATAGTGTCACTATCAGCACAAAGCAGTTGCTAATTACAACTCTGACCCACTGTGAGTGCTACGTTCAATTCCGTATGACCTTTTGTAGGTGTGTTTGCCCCCTGTTTTGGGGTCACAAAATGAACTGCGATGGAACTCATCCCTCAGTGTACCACTACGCACCACTGTGTTTGAGCACCCTTCTGTAGGCTATAAGGACAATGCCTAATTACATGGGTTACGGGTATCGAAGGTAATGTAAAATACATAAAAATATCTGAACAAATAAATAAAAAATAAATAATCCGCTGAAAGTACGTGTTATTATTCCCATTCTGTCGTGCTGCGGAGATAGCGACCGCTCAGTTCTGACAGCCGCCGTGTTAATTCTCTAATCCGCCCAGACGCGAGGCGATAAAGAACCAGGGAAGAAAGCTGCCGCTTAATCGCACACTAATGGTGATGACAAATACCTGTCCCTGTCACACCAGAAGGGAGGGAACAGCCCAGAAACCGGGAAGGGGGGGGGCATTGACAACTTCAATAACTCGGATCCTTTTTGCGACGTTCCTCAAATTCAATGCGCTGATCCAAACCCGCGGGTTCTCAGAGCGTCGCGAGGCATAAACAGGAAAGGACGACTTTGGGCGCGGCGGACTACACGGGTGCTGTGGCTGACGCCTCCCGCTCTGTGTACGCCGTGCCGGGGGCACAGAGGCACACAAATCTCAATTGTGTGTGTGTCATTTAGCGCGGGTAGTCTAGGGAAAGGCTTATTGGGAGAGGACTCCGAGCAGGGCAGTCACTTTGTATCCCTGTAATTGTGATTTATACGCTGGCCTTCCAAACAGTGGGCCTGTTTTTCGAAGTCCTTGTGCTGCATCGACAAGTGACATATTTTCAATGAAGCCAGCGTACGCAGAGTGACCTGTCCTCCAATGACAATCTGCTTTACCCTCTCCGTCCCCGAACGCCGTCAAAGGGCGCCGCCAGGTGCCCGGGGAAAATCAGGCGTCCCACAACGCGGCAGACGAGCTCAAGGTAAAACTCGGATCTTTACACTAGAGGTCCACTGGAGTACAGAAGGGACGCTACTGTGTAAAACCGAAAAAACTGGGACACAGCATTGTTTGTTCAGCCCTTCAGATATTCACAATATTCTCATTCGCATGGATTTGTCCTTGTGGTGTCGCTCTGGGATTTAAGTCTGAATTCTTACCCTGTTTCAGGCTGATTTTAAACTCCATGTATTGTTTAGCTTCTAGCAAACGGCCATTTTGTGTCTGCCCAGCACAGTGAGGTCAGCCTGTTAGCAACACTGAAGAGCCAGAGTGACTTCATGGCAGAAAATGCAAATTGAACCCAGGGCCAGGAGAGGTAATATTAATAATATTCGGGTAATGTATATTACAAGCAGGCGATATGGGGCTAAATACGATGTAGACTCGATCTTTCAATCTACCTGCTGCCCTGCAGTAATTCTGCAGCTCTTTCTGAGAGCCGGACTGGAATGAATCAATTTCCCTCAGTGAAGTGCATCATTCATGTTACCGGTGGCCCCAGAATTCAGAGACACTACAAACCTGCTCTTATATACGACAGTTCAGGCATTATTTTACCACACAAATTTACGGTGTGAAAACGTTAATATGTGTTTTTTATTACAAAGGGAATACAGAAGAGACACATTCGCAACACTAACACTGCAATACACAATGTATACACTGTGTACATGTGTTTGTCTGAAGCACCCAAAAAAATATTCATTTAAAATATCATTTTTGCAATCGACTGTGTTTAAGATTATGCCTGGTAAATGTGATTGAGAGAGACAGACGTGTCATTCAGAATGGTTTAAAGTTTCTTTTCAAGCCCTTTTTTGAAGTCCAAAGCACAGAAGCATTTTGAAGAGATCACACATTAAACAATCAAAGTGTTCTCCACCGTAAACAGATTACAAATAAAAGTGTAAAAAAAGGTAGCTGAAAATTGAGAGAGGCGCATATTTCTTTGTAGATCTGATTGAATGAAGAATCAAAACATGTTTGAAGAAATTGTACCTTTCACAGAGAACTCCAGCACATCACAAATGAATGGCACACACAGGAGGATAGGTGGATGGCACAGTACGAGGTCAGGTTGGCTCTGTGCAATAAAGCACAAATACATGTGTGTATTCATTTGTGGAGTGAGTGTCATGTGTTTCTGTGTGCATGAAGGGGGCATTTGTGTGTGTGAGTGACTGTGTGCATGCTTGCGTTTAGAGGTGTTTGTGTGCATGCATGTGGTAGTCATGTGTCCCTATAAATACACAAATTCAGGTGTGTGTGAGTATGTGTGTGCTTGTGCATGTGTGTGTGTGTGTGTGTTTGTGCTTGTGTGTGTGTGTGCGCGCGTGCGTGTGCGTTTGTGTGTGTGCATCACTTAAAAAGAAACGACCTTGTTTTGACCCAGAGAGAGTGAGTGGAATGACAGTTTCCTGTAAAAGTTTATCTTAGGGAAATGGAAGATTAACGAGCATATTTTCATTGGATGCTTTTCCCCACATCTTACATATTTAGAGGTGATAAGATAGGAATATTTATTGGGTCTTACTTCAGGTCATTTGCTATGTTAATTTTATGAGCTTGATGTTGCTTTTGTCTCTCGGTTGTGTGTTATTCTTCAAGAAACGGTGGGGGGGAGAGAATTTATATACTTTGCATACGCTTTCTCCAAATGATGCACTCAGGCACAATTATTTTGGGCATTCAGGTTGCTTTAGAACATCTAATTTAACTTGCACTCTGTGAAATTAAGTCTATTATTTCACCATCGAATCAGCATCTGTTTAGTACACCTCTGCTTGTTTGTTTGTGATAACACATCGTTATACGTGACAGATCTCTTATACTACTCTCCTTGAGGCAAAGTAAGCCTTTTTGATCTTAAGTGAGAAGCACGGTATTCCTCTCTACTAAGATTTACAGTCAGTAAAATTGCAAGCATGTGTGTGTTAAATATACAATGCTCGATGTCTGCATAACTGAATAATCTTGTATCTTTGGATACTGTGCAAAATGTTTCTGCTTATATTTGCTTCAAGGCAATCTGAGTAAAAACGAGTTTTAGTCCCCATGTATTATTGGTACTGTCCAATTTAATTGCACAACAACACTAACTGTATATTTGCCTTTTAAAATTGAAGCAAGATTCCAACCCAAATTAAGTTCCATTTGTGTTAGTTTTTGCAGCATTGAAAGCCAACCCTGAACTTTAATCAAAGTCCTAAGGTTCACTAAAATGTTGATAAAAATGTTGATCATACCAGGGGGAGAAATATGCATTAATGATTTATCATACAGTGCAATACACAGTTTTAATAAAGACTTAAATTAATTAAGTCTTAATAAATCACTAATAAATGTATTATGCATCATTACAATTAATTGTTGATGGTCAAAACACAACTAAAAGTACTTTAAAGAATGACAGAGGAGAAGATTCCACAAGGTTAAAATATTGTGCTGTTGAGATGGATTTATTTGTTACATAGCACAGTATTATAATATTGCATGCAATTCCTAAATATCTTATCCCTGGCCTCTTTCTTCAGAACATATTTACTAATATTAATGCATTAAGCGATATTAATAACATATTGTCATAACATGTAAAAGATAGATTAAAGCATATTTAACCTTTCTGTCGTGTTCGGGTCAAATCTGACCGATTTCCTACTTTCATCAATCATAAATATTGTGTTTTACATTTGATTGTCTCAAGGCCTTATGATATCCTCCACACTAGGCATTTGAACATATACAATTGCTGATCACCACTTTCATTGAATTTTGAGTGGTTTAGTCAACTTTGTAACACCTGTGGTGTTCCTGGTCAAAAATGACCGCCATAGGAAATGAATGGGTGACCCTAGATTGTGTTCATCCATCAGATAGTACACAACCACAAATCCACAACTACCACCACCACCACACACACGCACACACACGTGTGTTCTGGCATTTTACAATACAGAACTTTGAGGGCGTTTTCCCAAAAATTTGTTTTTATCCATTTTTCTTACACGCCAAGAGATGAAATATCCATTTCCCTAGCACCTAAACACACCATACTTTCCACATTTCTTCCTATCTATACCCTGCTTCTTTGTTCAGAGGGGTTTGTTGATATATCATTCATAGCCTGATTTATAGTACATTTTATACCAAAAAACCTGGCGAAAATTGATTTTTTATGACTGTAGACAGTATTTCCTGA
>CM040404.1:41446151-41576151 GCA_022702515.1 Ilyophis sp. 1 JC-2022
TGTGCAAATTTCAAAGTCATATACTCCAGGTGATATGGTTACCCTGAAACATATCACGATATTACAGTACATAATTATCTTGGGATTTCAAGAGTCACATAATTTTCCAAACATTTCAGCTGAGCAATTTCAGCAAACTATACTAAGATAATATATTATTATTATTATTATTATTACTTTAATTTAGTAACTTTCACTTCAAACACAAATTATAATGTCACTGTCTACTACAGTCTACTACAGTCAAGTTAGTAGTCTTAGGACTTAGTAGTTTGGACTCCTTCGGCTTGTTGGAATGTGTGAGCAGGGCCAGCGCCATTCGTCACACGGATTTTCCCATTAGAGACAGAATAACGACACTTCACCTTTTAATTTTTCAAGAGGAGCACCGGGATTATCGGGGGAGACGGGAGGTTGTTTTATTGCTCGGAATTTCATCACAATAAAAGCTTGTGGGGAAAGGTGGAATAATCGTCTCCCTATAAATGTCTCAATGTAGATTACATGCTTCTTGCCTGGCTAATCCTGGTAATTGATGAACTCCTATGCTGATGGTTTTTATACGTAATTTGTTTATTAATTAAGATAGCACTTATTTTGGGACCTCAACCAAGTAAACCCAATTATCTGCTCTGCAGGGTGAAAAGGCATATTTTGCTAAACACATGCCACAAGCTGCCAGTGAATATATAATAATCTTTGTAAAGTTAAATTCACACTCTCTAATGCTAAAAATAAACGCTGTCACACTTGATTATGCCTGAATTAGAGTGTTATTGACTCGTTTAATATACGTGTGGGGGGGGGGGGGGGGGGGGTATGAACTAGGCAAGGCCAAAAATTGATTGCAAGGGTTACAATTGTTCATAAATGTTTGGATTTATTATATATATATTTTTTTAACTAAAACAAAACGTGTGTTTCTTTGTATCGCTCTTGAATACAAAGTACGGGCAGAAAAAAACATATTGTATGCCTGTGGTTGAAAACTAATAGCTCTTTTATGTAAATGGTTGATCATTATTGACTAATGTTTATTAAAATAAATGTGTCTGTGCTGATGCGTACTTCCTGATTGCCTGGGATATGAGCACTTGTCAGTTGGTCAGAGCGTAACACATTACATTAGCATTGACATTAGTATTGACACCTGATACAGTGTCACATAAATTAATTTACTCACATTTTATTCAAAATTTCTATAAGTTTGGGTATGTTTTTGTGTGTGTGTGTGTGTTGGGGGGGGGGGGGAGAATGGGAGGTGGAGATCAAGTCATTTTCAGGTTGCGAACACCAAGAGATTAGAGTGGGAAAAAAAATACACCATCAACAGTTATACCCTCAGACCAAAAGGTTGATCTGAGCACTTCAGTTAGGCTACAACGCTGAGAGGGAATGGGGGTTAACGTGCATAAGGGAATTTTTTTTAATTATTTCCATAAAAAGTAGAATAAATAAACCCTAGAAATACAAAGAGTGGGGATTAGCACGCATTAAGCTGTTATATCTCTTTGGGATATTTTTACATTTACGATATGTGTGAGGAACAGAAATCAAAAACAGAAAAGAGAAGAAAAAAGAAAAAGAAAAAATGTGACCTATGTTCTTCTGGCACAGTTGAGATGTATGAACGCCGATAACACTTTAAAGAAAGCCGCAGAAGGAAAAAGAGGAGGAGAGAGAAGGAGGGGGAGCAAGGAGAAGAGGAAAAAGGGAGAGATAAAATGACATTAAAAGCCAGCCCAGAACTGATTGATGCGCTATAATATTTGAAGTCCGCTGACGGGGCCCGCGCCGGCGGCTCCAGGGGTCAGAGTGAGGAGCACACTAATGAGAGCTTTTATAGCACTCTGCTCTAATCGCGGGGAGCGCCAAACACCTCCCCCGACCGCCAGCCCCCCAAAAATCACATCCAAACACAAAATAACATGCTCCATTTGGCCCGTGAAAGGTGGTTTGAACAAATCTTTGTGATGTATTAGAGCGTTTGCCCAGCCACTCGGGCATGTGCTCTCTCCCTCTCCCTCTCTCTCTCTACCTCTCTCTCTCTCTACCTCTCTCTGTTTTTGTTGACGGAAAATACACATTTTTCACTCTGCAGATGCCAGTGGGGGCTTTGGCGTGGGCCGTTCTCATCCGCCAGAGCTCAAGCGCAGCCTGTTTCATCACTGAAAGAAGGTGAGGCGGCTCAGGCTCTTGGTCCAACGGACAGCTTTCCACAACCAGAGCGAACGCCTGCAAAAGTCCTGGCCTTGTCCCTCGTGTGATTAAGGAGAGAGCTGGGTTTCACCTCCAGAACCGTCTCCCTGGCTTCACACTTCACATGTATCACACAGCCTATAGCCAAAGGAGACGGGACAAGAAGCTCAAATGAATCTATGAACGCAAATAATGGATGAGAAACGCAAATAATGGGTGATTCCACTGACTGCATGTAATTACACTTAACTAAATGAGAGCAAAGAAAGGAACTGTTATTCGTGCATTAAATCTTTATAAAAACCCTCCTATTAGTACACTCAGTATTGTATTCATCTATGCTGTTTTTTAAAAAATCTCGGTTTTCTGCAATGCACCTAGATTAATTAAAAGCAAACAGTAACCCACGAAATCATATACAGTAAATATGTACGCAAAAAGGTATATTATTTATTAAATACATGTATATCTCCTCCATATGAACATTTAGCACTTTAGCATTTAAAAAAAAAGATCATCATTTTAATCTTGGTAATGTAAAACATGGGATGTGCTCTCCTCACATGATATTCGGTTGTTACCTGGTAACGAGGCCACACTTTGGTTGAATGCAGACATCATTTTTAATACAGCTAACTATGGAGCATCAGATTAAGCAGGTGCTTTCTGAAAGCACAAGAAGAAGAAAAACGTCTCTCTTTTGCTCTCTCTCTCTCTCTCTCTCTCTCTCTGTCTTTCTGTCTCTCTGTCTCTCTCTCTCTCTCTCTCTCTCTCTCTCTCTCTCTCTCTCTCTTTCTCTCTGTCTCTCTCGCTGTCTCTGCATGGTGGGTATAAGCTAGAGGTTAAGAAATGTGTATCAAACACTGAGCCGCAGTATCAGAAGCTAACGCCGAGGCACATACTGGCAGCACATGCAGCCCTGCCTGCAGGCAAACACACAGCCATAGATAGACAGACGCGCATTTCAGAGAGCCGCAGCTCAGCGGAGCTCTAGCCGAGGGAAGTGGGCTGGGGGAAGCATTTGATGTGGGAACACGGAGGTCAGGCAGAGCAATCTGTGCAGCGCAAAATTTCCTCCCCCACAAAGGTTCCTTGTACTCCGCACAGACTGTATTATGTATACTCCACTGACAAACAGGCCATGGTTCTTCTGCACAAAACATTACGCAGTAAGTACATATATTTATCACCATTTTACATTCATATGAATATAAACAGACATTCATAAGATGCTTTTTAAAGATGCATTAAGAGGATCAATAAGAGCAGGTAGCCGGTGTGTGCAACATTCAGGATAACAGCAGTAAGAAACAGTTTCTGAAGGTTTTTCGGGTAGCATTTAAGGCTACCCCAGTTTTCTTAAGTCTCTCCTGTTCCCAGAACCACAGAAAAAAATGTGAAAGGTCTAACAGCCGCTAAACTCATTTCAAATGTCATGTCTTATTAGAGGGAAATGGAAGGAAACGTCTTGCGCTCTCCCCCGGATGAGTCAATGAATTTGTCAAAATTTTATGATAATTCTTTCAATTATTCCTTAGACATTTAAATGACGGTGGAAAAAAGAAGGCGCCTTCGAAAGACGCAGAAGGAGAGAGAGAGAGATAGAGGGAGGGTGAGAGAGAGAAAATTCACAATAATCCCGCACTTGATATTACACTGCCTCCAGAGGGGTTTTTAAAAGCTCTATATCTCAGTGTTAAGACTGCTAAAAGTTCTCTCCCTCACTCGCAACTTGGCAAACACCCATTCACCCCCCTCCTCTATGCTGTCCCTTTGGCCTCCTACTGAACAAACTCACACACACACACATACACACACACAGAAAGGCAGGCAGACACACACACACACACACACACACACACACACACTTTTTTCCTTCTGGGAGAATGACAATAAAATTGGCCCTCCACAGTTCTCGACCTCCTGACCTTTGACCTTGGGCTGTCTCTCTGGGCTGAGGTTTGGCCCATAGAAGCCGGGGAGACGATCCCCTCAGATGGGACCCCAGGCTCGACTCACTGTGGCATGGGTAAGCTCCCCCTCTAGTGTTCACAGCCCTTTACATCCCAGCACTGAGACTAAGTCCCAGCTCAGCCTCTTTATGTTTCCACCCCTATTATACACTACGTGTGTGTGCCGAAAGTAAAATATCTTTTCACCTGTCCTTTACGTTATTTTAAGCCACCATTTTGCACACCATCTCCCTACAAAGCACATTTCCACCAGTGAATACCCAGACGCAGAAACCTCTGCGTCTTCAGCGGCACACAGGTCTAAGGAGATTTTAATTATTTAAGAAGGCATTTATTTTTAACAGCTCTAGAGATGCGATCAGCAACAGAAGTTAACAGCATCAGTATTGCTTAACGTGTACAAGCCACTTCAGTTTCTCACACAGATTTACAGAAACAAATGACAGAAAAAAACTAAAATGTAAACCGCCATTTTAAAATCACGTAAAGCATAAAGTCGTGGCTTAACACAGCCACAGTCTGTCTCCTCGTCCTCTGAGAGGATGTGGGCATTGTGAGAAAGCGTGACTAGGCCCATTTCATTTCTAAATGCATACCTTACATCAGCCAAAGGTCTTGATGCTGTCAGCTTACAAAGTATACTCAGCTGTAAGTCACAGCTCAGATCCAATCTGACCACAATGTACTTTACCCACTACTTTAAATTACTAATATAATATTCTAATATTCTCCTTGTTTTCTTATTTTTAATTAATTATTTCAATATCTGCCCAAATCATAATTTTGCGCCTGTGAATCCAGTGAAATCAGTCATAAACAATCACTTCAACATATTAAATCATTATATTGTGAGAGCTGATTTAGACTGAATGTGTTTAAAAAATAAATGTTTCTGTAAAAATAACTTTTCAGTTATAAGCAATTTAGATTAAATGAAAACGGACACCTATAGATAACAGTGAGAAACAGTTGAAATGTGGAGAATACACAGAGAGCACTTTTAAAATATGTTTCCATGAAATAAAAATAATAATAATTCACTGTCCTTTATACAGTATATATATATATTTTTAAACTGCACAAATGCTGACTTGTGCACATCAGTAACACACAGAAAAGAAACATAAACATTAAAGGTGTCAAAACAGACCTTAACCAGACCACAACAGTTAGCCTCTTCAAAAAAGTTTAACGGCTTTTTATGGCCGTTCATTAAACACAACCGGGGTAACTGGATTCCCTTAAACTAACAGAGTCCGGCGGACACAAGCGGAAGGACAGAAACTCGTGGCCTGCGGGGACGCTAATTACACTTTCTCTTTCTAAATTAGCAGAAACTTTCACTGGGACCCGGAGCTTCATCGGCACTCAGGAGCGTCACGGAAGACGAAGGGGAGCATAAAAAACAGAAACAAACCGAATAATCTTCTGCTTTGCCCTCTTAAATGAGAGCCACTCCAGCTCTAATGTAGACAAGTCATTTTGCGCAAGCCTCTACAAACCCGCGGGGGATGGGAGCCTACATCGCGGGCCACTCGTTTCAAAGATCTTTTGCAATCAGTTGCACAATGGAGCCCCTCATTTTATGCTGCTACATCATAAAAGTGCTTCTTTTGTTACATTTCCATCCTTAAAAGGGTCTTAATCCTTTTCTTTTCAGGCGAGTCTATGGCAAATTCCACAGGGACATCCCATTCGCTGCGAGGGCTGGAGTGACCCACTCAGAAAGCAGCGTGCTAAGCTTTGAGGCTTTCTTTTCCTGCCACTCTCCTGAGAACATTAAATCGTACTTTTCATTCCCCTCACCATAGGGGGAAGCCCCTTAATGATGACAGAGAAAGAAAAATTCCTCCACTCTGTCCTATGATACCATTCGGCTGTCAGGCGGTCGTCTCCCCGGACAGAGAATCAAACATGGCTTCCAGCAGGTGGAGGGACGCTGAAGGTCACCACAGCGCAAAAGAGGGGAGCGGCAGCACTTGAGAGGAAACGCAGGTTCCCACAGCAAATTAAGTCATCTGTGAAAAGTTTTAGGTCTTTTTTTATGTAACAGAGCGGGACTTTCATTTAATGAGACTTTTTTTCTTTCTCTTTTTCTTGGTAAAAGGGAGGTTGGGAGTGGGGCAGCGGATTTTTTTTTCTTCTCTCTTTTCTTTTTTTCCCCGGGATAAGGCCGCAAGCATGCGACCAAGGGCAATGCTTCTTGCATGTGTGCGAGCGTGTGAGCGCGCGAATGTGTGTGCGTGCGTGCGTGCGTGCACACGTGTGTGTTTACACCCCGTAATATATCATCCTGCACGACTCACCCGCTCTCAGACCTGGCGTTGCTCTCGGTTTCTACCATTTAAAAAAATATTCTTCAAATTTTTATGTGTGTGAAAATCCTTCCTTTTTTTTTAGTTTTCCCATCTTTCCCTTAGTGTGGCGGTCTCTCAGGGGAGAGCAGATTAATCAAGTTAAAACTGAGCCATTTGCCTGCAGCGGCTGCAGCCCCCCATATGCCCATACTCCCTGTGTTGGGTGCTTCAATGAGAACATTGTAGTTATATAAAACACATGTCAATCAAGACTTAAATATTCCCCCATATTGCCATCTATTCAGCGTCTACGGTATGCTCCCAAATTTTTTAAATACTAGAACGAATTGATGAATATTTTCAACATATGTGTTTTCCCCCTGTAATATTTAACACTAAGTGATAAATGCCTGGTTAATGCAAAACATTCTTTCGTAAGCCTGGCCTGCAAACACGGGAGATGTAAAGTGCTGCCTCTTGGGCTTTTTCGAGGAGAAGTTCATTGAGGCATCTGTTTTCATTTGTTTTGTTGGTGTACTTTATCATATTTACAGACAGAAAAGGCCCTCAAAAGAAAAAGATTTAAACTGTGTCAAAATACCACATGTTGCCATAATCTAATCTAATTTCAAATTGTACCAAAATCGAGCTTGCCCCTGCATTTTACCAATATTCCCTAGAAAAGGCTGTAAACCCTTACTATTGGAGCCCTCTCTTAAACTTGATTTACATTTGCCTTTTAAACCACAATGCTACTGAGAAAGCATTCTTATTTATATTTCTCTGGCAGTTTTACATCAATAGCCATTGGTAGTTTAAGAGCAAGCACAAAAAATAACTTCCCATTCTCAAACACTGGCACAGTGACCAAAGAATCATTTCCTACATCAACTCATTCTATAAAGCCACGCTGCGCTAAGATGATTAAGACTAATTACTCAGAACAACTACTTTGATTAACGCACGTAAGCCCATAAATGCCTCCTGTACCTCATGGTTGCCAATTCAGCATAGCACGTGTATCTTTGCGCACATATTGAAATAAATTAAAAATATCATGTGCCGAACACCCTTCCATTGCACTTGAATCAGTGCCTGTGGTCATTTCACAGTATGTATAAAAAATCAAATACTTTCCTCCCATATAAATGTAGGGGGCACAGATAGCAAGCAGGTGTTCACAGTAAGAGTTCCAGGTAGTTCTGAATGTATTCTTAAGCTGCTTACCACATAGGGCCAACTGCAGATAGTCCAGGTGGAATGCATATCGATTTGTCCAGACATACAGTATGAGCAATGAACGTTTACACAAAATCCTGGATGGAGACCTCTAAATCATGGCACTTAATTTACACATTGTGTTCCTTTATTTTTGTTATTAATTGTACAAAATATGAGGCAAAATACATTTTTTAAAATACACAAAAATAAAAAAACATTAAATACATACAATATAGATTATTACATTAGATTGGATTATTGGTAATTCATTAGTAAAGATCTTAACATTGATTCAATTCACAATTGTCCCCAACTTTAGTTAAGTTAGTTGTTTATTTTTTGCGGCTACTCATAGCGTCAAGCTACACAGTTAATCTCAGGGGAGATACAGCACAGAAAGTGGACTGACTGGCGCTTGAAAATTCCACCCTTCGGTCATGGCTGCCTCGACAAACTCTCACGTGACATTCATGACAAACTTGGGGGTGAAAAGTTATAAACGGGCATTGAAACCAGTGCCTGGTGCTACCTTGCAACTCGCTGCGAAGCAGTAGCACAAACAGGTTGGCAGAGTGTTGCACTGAAAAGGCCCGGATGCAAAACAGATGCGACAGCGTGGAGAACAGGAAATTAATGCTTAATCCCTTGAACTTTGACCTTCTGCGGCCTTTCCCTCGGCTGAATCCTTTCAGCCGGAAGGCTCTCCGAACCATCTACTCTAGTCCTGACACCTACTTTTTATATTTATTTTTTCTTCCTCGCAAAACACCTGGTATGTGAGCATGTTGAGTTCCTTCACGCATGTGTTTATTTTACGAAATTAGTTTAATCACAATACATATACATGTATAATGCCAGAGTTCCCTTCCCCTTTTTATTTTCACCCAATTTATTAAGCAATTAAAATCCTTATATTATGCACCCTTTATGCAGCAGTCGTTTAAAGAGGAAGGAATTATTATACTGAATGGCATAATAATTATCATAATACTACTCTAATTCTCAGAGTAGTATTTAAATTATATGGTTGGCTGATTGCATGATGAATTAAGTAACCGTTTTCCAGGAACACTTGGAGCAGTACTCCACCCGTCGAAATCAAGATAAGCCTTAAACGCAAGGAAAAGGCGGAACTGCCTGACAACAGAACTGCCTGCATCGTAGCCTCTAATTGGTTCTTTCAGTTCCGAAATAGTTGGCCATTTTCAAATCACACAATATTAGTGGTTGTAAGAGCCAAAAACGCCTTGGTGAGCTGCCAGTGTTTCATTTCCCAAACGGTTGTGCCAAATCAATAGAGGCATTTTTATTAAAGTGGAGAGAAGTTATTTGTGTTTGTTTGTTTGTTGATATTCCGTAGGTTGTTTAAAACACATTTAACATGCAGATAATTTGTATTGCAACAAATTGCTGAAAACAAAGTTATTTTCAGGTAATACTATTTTCCTTCATTTAAAAAAGATGACTTCTTATGTTCGTGGCTTCGTTGTAATATTTAAGTGTTATTAAAGTCAGCCAGGTGTCGGAGAGTTCTTGGGATCGTAGTCATCAGTTATATTCTACAAACAGCTTCTTTTCCTTCCATCCGTCATACTTAGTTTTCCAGGAAGTTCTGGTTGTTAACAGGAAGCTCTGGCGCATCTGCCAATGGTATCGCAGTTATGGATTTTCTATTTTCAACCACACGATTTCAATAAAATTCATAAGGGACCAGCAAATTAGAACACATTCAGCTTCAGCAACGGTATACATAACTTTCAAAATTCATCACACAGCTGAACACCTGGTCATTATATATAAAATATCTGTGCCGTTACGATAATCTCATACATATGTGCTTGGGCGCGATACCCAAGATAACTTATATAATTCAGATTTTACATATAATCCATTTGAACAGCCGGATTTATTGAAACATTATAGGGTTACCCATCTTGCTTACGGGCATAACAGCCATAATTGGAATGCCTCGGAATAGATTCTGAAACTGTTGGGATACAGAGGGAGCTCCTTAACCTCTGTTCCAAACTGAAACTCCCATAGACTCAAAGAACATTGAGTGTTATTTCAGTTCAATTTTGAGATCTGTCCCGATAGATTTATCTAGAGAACTACATACATGAATGGATGACTCTCGCATCAATAATGTATGAATTCTCTATGATGTTTTCTATTGCGCAACAAGAAAAATCAGGGCTTGAGTCAGATACAGTCCTGTAATAGTGTGCACTGTGTGTCTACACAGAGAGGGAGACAACAACGGACCTCTGACAAATTCAGAGAGCTGTATTCTTATGTCTATCATCAATATGATTAATGAACAACTGGCCAGACTGACCGCAACCACGTTCCCACTAAAACTGTTGCAGTATTTTCATAAAGACAGAACAAAGAAAAAAACTTCAAGAATATCAATATCAATATAAATATGAAGGATGAAAGAGCAGCAGTCTACAGGTGTGTGGAGATGCAGGGTGCATTAAAGTTTTCTGTCAAAACCTTCTTGTACCCAAGACCAGAATTCAACGGAAACAAAATTCACACAGTGAGTACTTTAGTCAACCTTTACAATGAGATTTAGCAAATAAATTGACTTAAAATGAATGCTTGACTTTGGTCTTTTTGGAACAGTGAGAAGACAGCCTGTTACAAAAAGAATTCTCTGTACAGAAATGATGCTTAGCACTTAAAAAAGGAATGTTTTTTTATGAAACAACCTGTATTTAGCCAGATAGCACTTCAGTTTTTAAGAAATCCAGTTAGGGACAGCAGTTAGCATCTATCTAACACCATAATACAATGTGGCATATGTGGAATTTTCCATGCAGGTTGCCATGGCATTTTATTTTCCTTCATCGAACACAGTGTTTCATCTGGAAGTCATCAGAGTGAGAAGAGGCTATAGGTAGCACTGGCAGATCAGGTTATTTTGATAGGATGGACTGTGTTCACACAGTGATCAACATGAGTTAGAGACAGAGCCACACTTCATGACAGTGTGTGGGGAAAAAAAGAAAAACGCAATAACATAAAAACACAAAATGTACTTTAAACAATATCTTTTACCCACAGTTTGTCGCACTTCAGAACATTAAACACTTCCCATCTTCACTGAAGAGAATAACAGGTGTTATCATTGATGTCAATCAGCTGTGTAACATTTGTTATCATTGATGTTAATCAGCTGTGTAACATTTATCATCATTGATGTTAATCAGCTGTGTAACATTTGTTATCATTGATGTCAATCAGCTGTGTAACTTTTGTTATTATTGATGTTAATCAGCTGTGTAACATTTGTTATCATTGATGTCAATCAGCTGTGTAACATTTGTTATCATTGATGTCAATCAGCTGTGTAACATTTGTTATCATTGATGTCAATCAGCTGTGTAACATTTGTTATCATTGATGTCAATCAGCTGTGTAACATGTCAATCAGCTGTGTAACATTAGTTATCATTGATGTTAATCAGTTGTGTAACATTTGTTATCATTGATGTCAATCAGCTGTGTAACATTTGTTCTTATTGATGTTAATCAGCTGTGCAACATTTGTTATCATTGATGTCAATCAGCTGTGTAACATTTGTTATTATTGATGTTAATCAGCTGTGCAACATTTGTTATCATTGATGTCAATCAACTGTGTAACATTTGTTATTATTGATGTTAATCAGCTGTGCAACATTTGTTATCATTGATGTTAATCAGCTGTGCACCATTTGTTATTATTGATGTTAATCAGCTGTGTAACATTTGTTATCATTGATGATCACCATTGGGCAAATGGGACATGATCCCGGTCATGAAAAAAAAGCATCATGTCATTGATTAGGCTTTTTTAGGCATGATTTTTTTGGTTATAACCACTTCTAAACATGACCGAAACACATTTTCAGATTGCTTAACCACTGGTGATGCACAGCTTCCTGCGTCAAATTACATTACAATATTTAATGGATAATTATAGC
The DNA here is from genome assembly GCA_022702515.1 of Ilyophis sp. 1 JC-2022. Lineage (NCBI taxonomy): Eukaryota > Metazoa > Chordata > Actinopteri > Anguilliformes > Synaphobranchidae > Ilyophis > Ilyophis sp. 1 JC-2022. Next base: position 41,457,816 of record CM040404.1, read on the forward strand.
TATAAAATTAAAGATGCAATTTTTTGCTGAATGTTAAGTAGATAACTAGCCATGAAACTTCAAAACTCATTTTCGATAATCATATTTCAACAAGGTGCCTGTATATCAAATTTTATAGAGCAGCTTATAGATCTTTTTAAGAGTTTAGTGAATCCCTTGTGATATCATGACTCTGCGTCCACAATACTGCTGTAATACAAGATACAAAAAACAAAAACAGGACAAACAGCCAGCGTCTGTGTATGCGTGTGTGTATGCGTCTGTGTATGCGTGTGTGTATGCGTCTGTGTATGCGTGTGTGTATGCGTCTGTGTATGCGTGTGTGTATGCGTCTGTGTGTGTGTGTGTGTGTGTGTGTGTGTGTGTGTGTGTGTGTGTGTGTGTGTGTGTGTGTGCGCGCGCGCATGTGCCCATTTTAGTCTCAAGTGGATGGATCTTTTTTGGACTTCTACGACAGCTTGTGTGCAGCACTTCAAGCGAGCCTCGCATTTATTTTTAATGTGTAATATCAGTGTTCTGTCATCAGTATGCAACCTCAATCACAAAAGGGTTCTACTGTACGTGGCACCATGGTTAAAAACAGCTAAAGTGCTACACAGGCAAAGGCTATCCAAAAACATTTTTTTTCATTGTCTGGCCATTGCTAATCTATTCCGCCTTTGCTATTGACCTGCACAGCCCAGCCTTTAGTAAAGATTGAGAATGTGCAGGTACGACACAATGTGATGTCACAAACAGATTTCAGGAATCTGCACGCCTTCCACTCTCAAATATGGCAAAAAAAAAAAACCCAATGATTACTTGAGCGCATGGAAAAGCTTAACAAATGAGAGAAAAGCGTGTTAACTGAGTGAGAGGAGGGTGTGGAGGGAGCATTCATATTTCATACCACTTTGAGTTGTGAAGTCCGTGTGCAAAGCCCGAGTTTTAAAAGTCAACCCAGATCAAAAAAAGGAGGCATCCACTCTGTTTGCTATCTGGCAGCGCGGAGAAAGAAAGGAGCTCATTGTAGTTCAAATGCTTAAATCTCCTGCACCGCAGAAAAGTCCAACAGAGATGAATCAATCCAGATCCACAATGACTTCCTTCATGGGGTTATGCATGGAGAATACACAGACAGAGATCAGACAGTTGAATAAGAGAGTTAGAGGAGGGATAGAGAAAGAAGGAGAGAGAGAGAGAGAGAGAGATCATGAGAGATGAAAATGGGTAGGAAATATGCAGCATAATGAATTAATCATTCCGATAATATCCTTATATTCAAATATATACATTATATACTCAATGTCCGCAGCCGCGAGCAAGTAAACTCAGCCATAGCACGATGTTTGTTCTGGAGGATGGCTGGACAGACACAGCTGCATTTCAGAGTATGGGAGAGTATAATTAATTAAATTTAATGCATATTTGAAGTACACTAGAGGGGTGCAATTGTAAGACGATTTCCATAACAGAAAATCCAAGGATGAAAGGGGTATTTTTAAATATCGTAAGGTGATTAAATAGCACTGAGCTCACCAGAATCATCTGTGTTAAAATTAGTCAGCTCACACAATTGACTGGATTTAGGGAAGAAAAAAAAACAACAACATTGGCGAGACCATCTCCCTAACTACATTTTGATTGCACAGCATTAGGGACCAAATTAAATTATTGTTAGTTTCCAATGGCAGTAGCAAGTACACCATTATTTTTTCATCCCAGTCTATTACTGTATCATGGAAGCTTATAGTGCACTTAAGTTTTATTTAGTTTTTCCTTTGTTTCATGATCCTAGTTCGAACATACAACAGAAAAGTGTCTACAAATACCAACTCCCTCTGTCTTTAAACCGCTTTAGCGATACAATTCACAGGGTGTCACACATTCACAGACACCCCCTGTTGGTTATCAAGGAATGCAGATCCTTGATTTGTCCATCGACTGGTTCACCACGCAGCCCAGATTATCAGAGCAACTGTTTAATTGCTTAGCCGCCCGCGTAAGGACGTAGAGAAAACATCATAACTTTGCAACAAGAAGGGACGGGACTGGGACGGGAGACGGGGGGGGGGGGTTCATGTTGTTCTACAAATCTTAATTTTAATTAAATCCAAGATATCGCTTTCCTTTGTGACAAATACTGTTCCACATTTAACTGACTACAATTATTTTTTGCCCAATTTTAACTTGCAAAGTAAATGCAATTATAAGCCCTTCCAATAATAGAAAACAAATAATTGTAAGATAATCAGCGAAGGCTTTAAGCTCTTATGCCCTAAGACAGTGAAACATGCAGTGAGATTTTAATAATCATATCAGCATAATTTCTACCAGCTCCTTTTTTTTCTTGTAACCCCCATACAGACGTTACAAAAAAAATCTTAAATGTTTACACATATATGAATGAAAACAGCGGCTGTACAAAGCGGCCGGGTCCGTGTGTGAACTGCGCGCTTTGTGTGGACGTCACTGAAGGGGTTTTTGTGCCCATTGTCCGATCTGTCAGCGGGGAAGGAGAGGGAGTGTTTAGGGGCGCAAAGACGGACCGGTGCACCTGCTGAGCAGTGCTGCAGATCCGCGATCGTCTCCGCTATTAATACGTGTTGCTCCGGGGGCTCTTTTGTTGTCATGGAGCTGTTGGTGGCGACACGTTTGAAGTGTCACAAGTGTCAGTCTTTATTAGATTCAGATCGATTGTGGACAGGGGGGGGTTATTAAATAAATAAATTAAAGTAGCCCCTGGCTCCTGTTTTAATAGCGACCAAAAATATATATAAATAAACTTTTTAGTTGTTGTTATCTCAGAAGTCATGACGTTCCGGCGATTTCCGTGGTTCGCTAATGTGCCACTTTGAGTCTCCAGCACCACTCCATTTGTCAGCACTCATTACCAGTGGACTAACATAATTCCCCCTCCTGATTAAAATGTCTCATAATTTAAGAAAGAAAGAAGATGGATTTATCTTGTGCTAACTAACATTAGTGGCATATTAATAAGGCTGGAAGAAGACATAGTAATTTCCTAGATTGCTCTGAGTAGGCCAGTCCTTTATGTCATCCTAATCAATGGTTAATGATATGATCCCTGCTCAGTTTTTTGTCCTTTTTCACATATAGACACATGCTGGCTTTGTAGCCATTTAGCTACATGTGGTTATCTCTGTAGTGCATTTCCAATTACATGTGTGCAAAGTGTCCTTTCAATGTTATAGTAGTAATAGTAGACAGTATAAGTGGTGATGTCATGTAAGCCAGTGACATAAGACAGGTCGAGATCATGTCTATCTGCTTGGCCTCCTGTCTGAATGACAGTGCTTAAACAGTGTAGAGTTTGGTCAAGGGCCAGTGGCTTGTTTGCATCTCTCCACATCCGAGCCGATGGAGTGGGGTTCAAAATGGAGCCAGAGCCATCTTAGGGTCCCCACCATGACGGCAAGGGCAAAGAACGCGGCCGTTGACTGACGTTCTCATTTCATCGTTCATTGACGACGGGGGAGAGAGAAAGTAGGAAAAAAAAAATTTAATAAAATTGTCCCTTAATTGCTCCCGGCCAATCGTTCAGAGGAGACGATCTATCTGAGGTAGTGGGGGAAAAAGTGACCTTTGTGTGTGTTGGTTCCTGCGGGTAGCCTACGCGCTAAGACACGTGATTACGCTTTATCGGTACACGGATGAATGGCCGACCCCGCGAAAGGGAAGCGCGGCGTGCCAAGCGTCGGAGACGCAGGGCGCGTTGCGAACGCGATCGGCCCTGCGCGGCCGTCTTTGGCGGGCCGTTGGGCGTGTTCTTCCCCTCGAAGATTGAGCGGCGGTAATGATGAAGGGGAGCCGATTGGGCTTCTGCTTTCACGGGCTTTTGTGAACCTCAAAGGAGCCCCATATGGTGCTCCGTGTGCGTGTCATTACCTCGTTACAGCGCTGACTGCCGGCCCAAAGGTAGAACAGAGCCGCCATAGACAACCATGCAACTGGAATTGTCTAAGGTCAACAGTGCCATAATTACTTTAAAATGCCAGCGTACAATAAAATACAACAGTTCATCTGGCAGAAAGCAAATTAGCTTTGACCATGGCGTAATTACCCTTTCCAGCAGAGGCATTAGAGGAGATCAAATCTCCACCTTCAGTGTTTGAGAAAAGGCCATCAGAGTACACTCTACCTGACAACGATGCACATTTGCCATTTTGAGGGGTAATTAATTGTCCTTATAATAGAAATTTTTATATTTGACTCTGGAATTGAAAAGTGTAATAACCTGCCAGCTTTATCTTAACCATTTAAAGGCATTGCATTGCGTCTCCTCCCCCATACCTAATCTCTTCCCTTTTATTTTATTAGACTTTTTTTTATTTTTTTTTATCCTTTCCCCGAAACCCCTCCACCACAAAGGACTGTTCTCCGACAAAAAACACCTCGGTCAGGTGTGGCTTCAACAAAGCCAGGCGATGACAGGATATCATTTTCTCGACTGAATACAATACGCAAGCATACAAATTATCATCGGCAATCATCACTGCATCCACTCAAACAATTATTTATGTATTTTTTTTCCATTTCCTCGACATCTGAAAATCGTAAACCTGTAGCATGTTGTACATCACGGTGGGTTCACTGCTGAGGGTGCCATTCTATGTAAAACCCTTTACACGGGTCTGCCTGGTCAGGAAGCACACGTGCCATTCTACGTATGACTCTTTACACGGGTCTGCCTGGTCAGGAAGCACGCGTGCCATTCTACGTATGACTCTTTACACGGGTCTGCCTGGTCAGGAAGCACGCGTGCCATTCTACGTATGACTCTTTACACGGGTCTACCAGGTCAGGAAGCACGTGTGCCATTCTACATATGACTCTTTACATGGGTCTGCCAGGTCAGGAAGCACACAAACAAGTAGTATGGCACTAGATGTGATTCCCCAATTAAAAATATGTATGCATATTTTGTTGTGATCACATAGAACACATAGGGCTTGATTTACTAAGACCTTTAGCATGTGCAAAACCTTTTAGCATACGCAAAACCTATAACATGACCAATGATTGTTCACGGTATTTGTTTTGTATCAATCATTGGTTGTCTTATTAGTTTTGCGTGTGATAAAAGGTTTTGCACACGCTAAAGGTCTTAGCAAATCCGGACCTTAGTTTCTTCCTTGGCTGCATAAGCAGGAACACAAGAAAGCAGCAACAACAAAAACATTTTTTTTATTTATTTACTTAAATGCATTAATTAATTCATTTATTAATTTGAGTATTGAAGATTAAGGCACTATCCAAATTTCTTTCATGCTTTTAAAAAGTCTTTACTGTATGTACAATGGTGCCACTGCATGAAAAAGACAATTAAGTTAATAAGCAGGACACTGATTGACTTCCCTAGGAGAAAAAACCCTCAAATGACTTAACTGAATGCTTTGCGTGATCATTTGAAATAAACTACATTGGTATACAGACACCAGGAAGCGTGAGATTTGGACAGGGAAATATGCTTTGATGAAAGATTGCTAACTAGAGAAGGAAAGCATTGGACATAAACAAATATGAAAGCAGATACCAGGTTCTGTCATATATAGAGCCATTTTTGAGAAGATATTTTTAAGTGCGGTTGCACCATATGTTGGGTAAATGCTATATAAGGTACAATTCCGTACTGTAAATTGTGGATTCATCACAATATGTTCCTGGTGTGGTTACACAAACACCAGAAAGCCGATCCTTCCACCCACAGTCACCTGCTCCAAAGCATACCTCGAGTGTGTTCCAGGTGACGCCACCTTGACAAACCTGGACACAGAGCCACCTGGTTCTTTTGAAGACATTTCCTTTGATTTTCCTCGGCCCCAATTAGACCATTATCGATACTTGGACTTAAACTAAATTAAAAGCACTGACCATAACGAACCGTTTTCAAAAGCAGTCTCAGAAATGGGGCCAGCTGTGTTTCACATAATAAGTATTATAATTAATACAAAAAGACCATTACATGTCAAAATAACCACAATCCATACTTCCGGTGACTAAGTCATGATTTTCAAAACCTCATTGTACTGTATTTGTAAGTTTTAAGCAAGCAAAATGTAAAACCTTTGCGTTTATATCTTTTAACCAGCCACAACTGTGCAAAAATACCTGTGAGACGGCTACGTCACAGTTTAGAAGGGAGCCTGACTGAGACAGTGACACTTCGAGCGCATTAATACCGCCGTCTCTCAGGTGCCCCTTGGCTCGTCAGAAGCCGATAAGACCCAAAGACACGGATCACTGGAGAGCCCCTCATCTGGAAGATACAGCACATCACACGGTGTGTCATCCATTAAGATCGACTTCCTTCCATAGGACAACAGGGAAGATAAACCTCTGTGGTTCCAATGACCAACCTCTGTCCCCCCCGGAAAGACTGATAGCGGGCATTGTCCTCGCTGGAGTTTTATCTCTTTTTCCGGGAGATGTATTAATGCAGATTTCTTTATAAGGAGTAATTACATTCAGCACACACTGTTCTTCACTCAGCTCATACAAAAGGGCTGAAATGAGTAAGGTGTGGAAAACCTGTATCCTTTGTTCTGATCATCTTCAGTGCTAATTAGAAATACTGCAATATCCAATTAGCTAATGTGCCTGCGTTGACCCTGCAGACAATAGCAAACGGTTAAGTGTCAGGTAATTAACATTTCAAAAACTTAATCTCCAACTCGACTTTGTTTCACCCCGGTTTTCAATGCGGGCGAAGAACATATATATAGAATCACATGGAATAAGTCTGAATGCCACATAAAAAAGGGAAACAACCCAAGGTCAACTTTTTCTGCAACAGACCTATTTTAATTAATAACGGCTTCAAACATATTTCTTCCCGATCTTGCGCAGATGATGGAGGTGTGAAATAAAATCACAATAAAACACTGTATTATTGGATTTCCTTGTGGATCTCTGATTACACAGTATGAAAATAAAGGTTATGTATTTTCCAAAAGGACAAAAAGAACAGGCTCGTAACATCTCATTGCCCAACAATCAGTTCCTGGCGTTTTATCTATGAGTCAGTGCCTCGGTCCTTTGGCTGGCCAGCATGGACTCAACAATTGATTTTGAGGAACATTTTTAACATCATCATCAATCAGAAGAAAACAGGATTTAGCGAAACAAATGATTCATTAATCTTTCAGGCAGAGGTACAATGAAAATGTGTACTTCCTCTGAATATGTACGGTAGAATGCTGTATTTGCACGTACGGTACAGGCGGGACACACAGGGTATGCGGATTTGTCGCCGTTCATAGGTAAAGAGAGGAGATTAAGACGTGACCCGTTTTCTCCACAATACCTGGAAGCCTTGCACAGCAGCGTTTGTAATGGCGGTGAATGCCATTATCGTCAGTTTTGGTAAGCCCTGTGTCTGAAATAACACATAGGTACTTGCTTTTTTATGGTCAATTATTACTATAAATTCTGCTCTTTTGTTCGCTCATTTTCGGCACAGCGATTAGTGGGAAGCTTTAAGAAGCGGGCAAAATTCTGGCCTGGAAGCCAGGCTTTGAGTGCTGAATGGCGGGATTACGAGCGACAAACTCCGTGGACAGGATTGCAGCCCGGAGGAGCGCTTCGCAGGTAGCCAGCTACATCTCTGCTCGAGCGCATTGTAACCTTATCAAATTACCGCTGTGTTGACTTGTCAGCGCAGCTCCTGAGTTGGCAACAGCCACCATGATTAGTCATAATGAATTATATATTCAAGAGAGCGTTCTCTAACCACCCCCACCCCCACCCCACCACCCGAACCCCATCGCATTCATACTTGGTGACAAGAAGATGCGGATGTGGGTAAACAGGATTACTGCGACGGTTCCGCTGTCATACAGACCTGAGGTTTCTAATGCATATGCCTGCCTGACAGCCTGGCATGATCTTAAGGCACCGAGCGCTCGCCCCGGAGATCACGTTGAGATCCGGGAGTCAACGAGGCCGCGTGTGAAAGATGCTACAGGAGATATCGAACCCTTTCTCGCATTTTCTATTGGGGAGGACCTGTCTATTTTTCGTAAGATGACGTTCATGAAAATAAGGGGAAGCCAAACACGGAGGCCTAACTTGACATGGTACAGAGACGTATCTCTCTCTCTCTGTCTCTGTCTCTCGCTCTCTCTACCCTACAGTGCTCTATGGGTGACATCTATCTAACAGTCAGAAGATTACAATCCTGTTCATTAATTTTATCTTGAACATAAACTTTTAATATGCATGCGATCAGTGTACAGGACTTCCGGGGCATCTTAAATGACTGCAACCTGTAATTACTGTTCCAGCTACTTGATTATAATAATCTGATTGCAATTATTCAGTGGTTTTAAATACAAGCCCCGAGCTACGTAACAATAATTCAAGTGCAGTGATTGGGAACGTGTTTCTGTTTGGCTGTAAAACGACGGGTCTAATCCGCGCTGACTGAAGGATCCTGGCGCAGAAATGTTCCTGTAATTAAGCCACATTTACGCAGTCAAGTAGAATAACTTTAGCCAGGATGTGAATTTAATTAACGCGCAGACACTTTAGGAGTCATTACGGATCACAAGCCCGACCTCCGAAATGGTAAACAGACAGAAGCGTTCGGGAGTGTCCCAGTCGCCGCTCAACCTGTACCCCTCTCAGTTAATGGGCTGCACGCATCCAGGTGATCTGTCTAGCTTTAAAGGCCAAAGAATACATTCCGGTTACAATCGCTGTAGGATGGTTAAAAACACACAAACTGGAAGTTAATCAAGCTACGGTTGCTCTAGGTTCATGCGGCTGGAGGGAACAGGTCTTATTTATCTCGTGTGAAGGAAGCATGCCTGGGGAAGGCAATTACAAAGGGGGAAAAAAGTGGCTCGCCACGTGCAATATATATTACGTAGACGTACACAACCTTACAATACATTACGTACAATAATTTGTAATCTGTGTCTCCTAATGGCGTCTGCTTATCCGTGTACACCGGTGAATATCTTGGTGTTCGTATGCTTGTGGGAGAGCGCAATGCGCATGTATGTGTATGTTTGGGGCAAAATGCTGAATGTGAATATACAATCAATTTTTATTTAAGCCAAACTATGTTTCATGCTTATTGTGACTATCAGGGAATTTGGAGGGAATCAATGTAGACTTCATAAGATTAACACTGCTGTGGCATTGGAGTTACCTAAAGCCTGTGTCTTTCAGCTGGGGAGACTCCTTCTTGAGGTTAGCGTGAAGCACATTCTCGCTCGCCCACCAATCAGGCTATTCATCATGTTTAATTGGCGCAGCGACGGCACAGTTTGCGGCGCTCCTTACGAAGGAGTTCATTACCTGCCCTTTTAAATTTTTAAGCCTCTACCCTGATTTATTCCTGTGCGTTACGTGAGCCGTAACCAGTCCCCAGAGCCAAATCTGTTTGAGAATGACCAATAATGAAGCAATCTGAGGTTACCTTTCTGTGGCTGAGATGTTTTTCACACTTTTTTTGGTTAAAATTTTTTTACACAATATTACAGACAGTTTCCAACAGAGTAACAGTGAAATTGCCTTCATTCAATTCAACTTGTCTTCTCCTGCTCACAAGTTCAATTCAATTGTATTTGTAAAGCACTTTTTACAGAGACACTGTCACAAAGACGCTTTACGGGGGAAACAGAAAGGGAATTTGTGCAAAATTCAGGGCTGAACCCCCAAAAAGTGAGCAATTGAGGTAAAAAAAAAAACTCACCAATGGGGAGAAAAACAATCAGGCCTGTAAAATAGTCAAATAAAAATTTTGTATGTGAGTGCCTTTATGAAACTGTAATCAAATATACGGAACAATATACACACACTATTTTACACCCCTGGTCAGATTGTAGCTTGTTCCACAATGACAAGAACAGACATCGAATCAGATATGATCTGGACCTTGAATGCAATGTCTTCCCGATGGTTGCGTTAACATGCTGTTAAAAAAGCTAAACTACTATACAAAACCCTGTGTTCACTTTTCTCAGCAGATGAAGGAACCATCCATTGAACTGGTCTGATCTCCTCGGTCACCAGCGTGCCGGAGGGATGCACTAAAATCACACCTTTTTTTATGTCCTAGGTCATCACACTGCTCTTAATATTTCAACTGTACGAGTCGCAGGATTGGCCTAGAGCTTAGGCCAAGTGCCTCAGCGTTTCCTCGTCTCCTCCCCTCCACAATCCCTCTCTGAAATGACGAGGCGTCCCTGACTCAGAAGCCGGGGTTCAACTATCACTCCCTCCCAAATTAAAAAAAGAGAGAAGAAAACAAACTTCATAAGGCTTAATCACATTAGCCAAAGCACAAACCATGAGATGAATGCCCCTCCTAATCCAAAATGGATCCATTACCTGCGAGCATCAACTTAATCCTGAGAAGTAGAAGGGTACAAGAGTGAATCAAACAGGAAAGATTTGTAACTGAATTACATATCATCCCCAGGCTAATTAGCCGGGCATAATAGTGGAACACCCAGGTACTGCATTGAAGGAGCCTTATTAGCTGGCCGGTGTCATGTGACGCTGGCATGGGCCGAACCAGACACCTGGACATTTCTATAGCCGGCTTAGGTGACATGCTGTGACCAGGGCCGGATTACGGCCCACTCAAAGGGACATTTGTTCCTCCGCCTATGGTGTATCGCCACGGCCATTCAGCGCCGCCGCGGAAAAAAAGCTTCGGCCAATCATCTCTACTCTTTCATTGTCACACATGGACATGCGTGGATTCTCGCATGCACCATTTCATGCACACGCAGACACACACAAACACACACACGCACACACACAGCAGATACTGCCCTGCTGATTATGATTTTTTTATTTTTTTATTTCAAGATAAGAAAACAAAGCTGAAAGCAGACCAACTCTCTCTCGAATAATGGTCATTTAAACAACAACAACAACAACAACAAAAAATTTGCACACCAACCTAATTTTTGCAAGAAAGCAGAAGGCTGGGATGATGAAGGCGAAGGCGAAGGGGAAGGGGAGGGGCAGGGGGAGGGCGAAGGGAGGGGGAGGGGCCGGGTTGGTCAAACGGATCCTGCAGCCTGATAATCTGCTCTTTCAAGTGAACTTGTTTTTTACCGTGGGTTTGTGGGTTTCTTTTTTCTCTCAGCGCCCCCCCGCCCCGCACCCTCTTTCTGAAGTTCGCTGAGCAAACTTATTTTCCCCCTCCTGCCGTAAGAAATTTATCACAATCAAAAGCCAGGATCAAAAGCAGCGAGAGGTCCTGGAGAGAGGCCAAGCTCCTCTGGACCAGCTGGGCCAGGGAAACAACCGGCTGATAGAGGCTCTCTTGCTCTCTCTCTCTCTCCCTCTCCCTCTCTCTCTCCTGCTCTCTCTCCCTCTCTCCCTCTCCCTCTCTCCTGCTCTCTCTCCCTCTCCCTCTCTCCATCTCTCTCCCTCTCCCTCTCTCCATCTCTCTCTCTCTCTCTCTCTGTAATTCCACACAACATGAGGCAGTCCTCTCCTACAACCGCAGAACAGATTAGCCGCTGAACTCTGACCGCCTCTCAGGACTCCAGGGTTTAAATTCTATCTTTCACCCTGACAACATTGTTTTAAATACCGTACAACCTAGGCTTCCCACAGCTGCTTCATGACAATAGTCCCCTAGACCCTGTCCCTAATTTTAAAAAGAAAATTTTCATCCATTTTTTATTTTATTTTTTGTATATCTAATGAGGAAGCACGCAGTCATATCGCTTCTTATCCACCCATATTTTTAAAAACAGGATAAGTCTGAAGCAATGTATGGTACAGCTCAGATGGTATCATATTTTTATGTCCAATTCATGTAATAAAGATTGTTCATGTAATGCTTACAACTTGTTTGCTAAAAATGGGCATAGAAATTGTGGTATACAGTAGATTGAAATGTAGCCCCTTCTCCCTCCACCTTTTTTTCCATCCCAAAGCACCCACATTCCTGATTTGTGTTCCACTAAATTGCTCCTGAAAGGAACATTGTCATGTCACTGCCATAAAAAAATGTAACACCTGGTCATGTCTTGTCTTAGGAAGGTGGAAAGTAAAGAAACATTGATGATCTGGATATGTCCTAAAGTCCGTGGATTCCAACGATATTTGGTCATATAAAATAAAACTATATAAAAAACGTCTGAGAAGTATAAAAGATGATGACTGTCAAGATAATGGCCAACACTGGCACCGCCAGATACAGTTTTCTCATCGAATCCTGTGCTCTCTCCAAGCTGGGTACTGTTCTTAGTCTCTTAGCTTCATTTAGTGATTAAGACGATTTGCATTCGCACTGCATTTCATTGGAAGGATTACCGAGCTCAGCAGTGGTTTCACCATGGCGGTCTTGCTTTAATCGTTATTCAATCTGAGGTGAGACATGGGATTTTTTTGCATGACTAATTCTTTTTTTTAATTCTTTTTTTTTTTAAAGATGTGTTAATGGGGTGATTGTGTGGCACAGTGTGTAGAGAGGACAACTCTCACCCCATGTACGAATCCTCCCACCGTGACACTTTCTGTACTGTGATCACATCTCTATCTAGAACTCTTTTGCTTTCCTTGTCTTAAAAAAAAAAAAAAAAAAGTAATAACAACAACTTTGGCAGTAACCACATAAGTTTTATATGTACGTCCCATTGAAGGTTAGTTTTTTTTTGTAAAATGTATTTTTTAGTGGCGATACCTACACACACAAGAGGATTGCACCCTCACTAGTGAACAAAAGCAAAAAACGCATCCGCCGTCCTGTCACACCGACTTACACCCAGGAATATCCAAACTGTGTGTGCTTTTCTCGTCTTCTTAAATCAAATCCCCGGAAATGGGACTTGAAGTATGACTGAGCTTCCCAATTCAAACTCCCTGTCCTGTCACACTCAACACCATGTTTTCTACATCATCAACTAGCAGCATCTTTGTTGGAAAGTCCATTCGATATCCGAAATGAGACACGCTATGGAAACACCAAACACATTTGCTTGTGGTGGACTCTGCCACCCCCTAGACAGTAAAACTCCCCTCCTTCAGAGCTTGAATAACTTGAGCAATAGCTGTTTGTTTTCTTGGAAGACGCCGTTTTGAGAGTAGTCGCAGTCGAATAATCTTACCGGCCTTGCAGTGCAGTCACCGCATGCGCAGTCCCACAGGACGGACGCGATATCTACCGTACCTTTAGCAAATCGAACAAAACCGCCTCGACAATAGCGCTAATTAATTTAGCCGTTGGCATCAAAAGTAACCGCACGAACGAGTCGTCTGAGGAGAGACACACTTCCCAGACCCATCCGAACATGCCAATGTCATCCGGACTGAAGCCATTAATTAGAGACTCATTAAACGGCTGTCACCGCGAGCAGCGTTAAGTGACGTTATATCGCGTTTGATGCCCGCATTAAGCCGATGTCTATCACTGACACAAAGCATTACTCGCATTTCTTTGGGCTCACAGAATAGTATCCGTCTGTTTGTGACACAGGCCAGTAGTCCTGTATTAAGTCCTGCACACACATTTCAGGATATCGTTTACTCTGGATAACGTGCCCATCCATTTATGACGTTATGGTGACAGATTCTCTTTGCTTGGGCGAGGCATTCAGTCACTTCTTCCAATGCTCACGTGAAGGTTGTACATTTGTTGTAATGTAACAGCGCAGTTTATATCACAGTATTTCACGTTACCTTGGTACAGTGGAAGCAAACACTTTATAGAGTTGTTGAACATATGGATTGATTGCTTCTTTAGACTGTTGTACAGCCAACAACAGCACACGTGCATTTATTGAGCACAAGATGTATATATTTTAAGTGAACATGTTTGGCTTTTTAAGCAAGATGAAAAAAGGAGGGAGGAGAGAAAAAGAGAGAGAGAGAGAGAGAAGGGTGAAAGGAGTCAGCATCAATGGACAAAGTGCATTCCTCTTTGAAATAAACAGTGAGCAAAAAAAAAAAAAAATGGAGCCTTGGAATCAAAGCCAGGCGCTTCAAGGGCTTGCACTTGGCAATTGAATTCCCTGGAATAGGTTCTTATCCAGGCAGAAAGAGAGATGGAGGGAGGTAGAGAGAGAGAGAGAAAGAGAGAGAGTGTCCCGAGGAGCTGCACCACAGCACAGGGCAAAACTGCCCCCTTTTCTTCTGTGGGCGGAGTTTGCAGCTCCAACACTCAATTGACCTGTTTCCAAATAATCTACAGAAAAAAAATGAAGCTTAACTCCTCCAACAAGAGCAGTTTTCACAGTCTAGCACACAAAGAGGGGGATCGGGTAAAAAGATGAGAGGGCTGGCTGCATTGTGCTGGCCCACTTAAATCTTATTTCCAATTCACTAAATGTGTTATTTGACTTGGCAAGTGAGCTGGTATGTGTAGTCCATCAGCGGGGAGTCTCATCAGGGGAATGCCAAGTTCACAGCAGAACCTCTGAGAGGTATTAGCCTCAGCTACTGACCTTAAGCAAAGTGGGTGGTTCGGTCCACACAAAAAAAAACTGTGAATAGCATTAACCTCTGCTTGAAGTTCAGCCCAATTTCAAATCGCCCTTTCTTGCACAAATCCAACGCTGGGGGTTGGGTATAAAAAGGAGGAGAGAGGAGCGTTTTTGAAAAAAGTTTTAAAAAAAGAAAAGAAAAAAAAAGAATTGATTGAAAAGTTGTGAAAGCCGCTCGTAGCTTACATAGTTACTGCTGGAGGAGAGATTTTTGTCAGCTAAATCCAACCTGCAGGAATGGAATGTTTGCTTTTTAAAAATGTTAACAAAATCATAAGAACAGGCCGCAAAGAGTAATCTGAAATCCAAAGGGTGCAAAATGTCAAAGTAAAGTTATTGCATAAGTGTAAAAATGAAATAGAATGTTTCACAGAGAGTGACATGCTAAAACAGCAAACCAATTATCCTGGTTAACTTAGAAAATAAATCCTCTATCTCTCAAAGTGAACCTGTCAAGAAAGAACCATGCTGAATAATGGATTAAAGTTGGATAGGATTGACCAAAATAATAAATATGGTATTCCAAAAATGCGTGATTATGAAGTAAATTTATATGATTTCAAACTAACTTTAAATGCATTTTTTATAAAGTAAGTAACTAGAAAATATATGTGTATAGCACTACATCAAAATACAACAAGATTAAGAATTGACAAAGGCAAATGGAAAACTGTGTATTGTCATGTCTCAACATATTTCAAAGAAATGACGTATCTTGAAAGTGGAGTGTCACTTATGGTTTCATTTACAGAACATGATAACATTGTTGGGACTTTTTTTGTGGCTGGCAAGGTAGTAAAAAATCTATTTTTCCACAGTGCTAAAATATTACTGTTCTTCCCCAGCCTAACCTCATACCACTTGATTGCACTAAAAAAAGAGCATGTTAAAGTAATTGCTCTCTTCCTCAGTGTGAGAAACGTCCAGGCCCAAGAGAGTCTTCCCACAGAATGAAACAGACAGCAAAATCCCCCTCTCTGTAAAATGGGCTGCATGACGTCACCATTTTTCAACATAGCAGAAGAGGAGGAGGAGGAGGAAGGATAAATTAGCCTTGAGGAGAGTTAAGAGGTTGATATTATTGTAAACTTTAAGGAATTCTGGGAATGATGAATCTCCCCGCGGCTGCGGTTAGAAACGGGGAGGAGGCATTACAACGTGCCGTCTCGGGGGGGAAGAAATGGCGCGACTGGCAGTGTCTCAAGGGTCAGGTCTTGTAAAACTCAAACAAGTCTGGCCGTTCTTGGCAGCCGTGCGTTCTGTGTGGCTTTTGAAGAGGGATGGTTTTAAAAGGTATCGCAGCCTATGGGGAATAGCCATTTCCTCTTTCCCACTATAATACAAATGTGACTACTTTCTTGTTCTTCTCTTTTAAACAGTTTATCTTTGATCAAAAATATATTATTAAGTGTGCTATGTGAACAGCCACATAATTTGCAGAAGAAATTATTACTTCCTGAAGCTATATATACCATATTATTCTCACAGAAAGATACATAATCACAACGGACACATCCATGCAAAAAATGATATGTCCATGACACACATACACACACAGAGGAGGATATTTGGATATTTTTGGAATTTTTGGATAAACTCTGAAGACTGCCAAAATTGATACCCAAGATACACATTAAATAAACATGGGAATTCAAATACTCACCACATTCCACACGATGCTCCCCCTGAACACCCCCCCTACCCACCCACCCACCCTGCCTCCCACACACACACACACACACACACACGCACACAACAACTTCCCAATAGGACCACATACATGGGTAAAATGAGCAGCTATGGGAACAGCGCACTGTTGATAGAGCGGATAAGCTGACCAATTGAGCCCAGTTCCCAAAGAAAACTTTGCTGGAAAGCTAGAGGTTTCCATCTTCGGCTGAAAATCCCTGTGACAGCAGTATCCCATCCACATATCATGGTAATCAAGAGCTTCTTGGCACCGGTGATTACAGAAACCCACATGATCTTCTAACGCATATATTTAAACATCGCGTAAGATTCCCTTCAACGAACCTTGGAAACGATATCAGCCTTTAGCAGGAAATCACTCAAAACAAATATGTAAATCTGGTGGGGGAAAAAAAAGAAAGGAAAAGGCTATACAGAGGTTTATGTGCCATACGTTCGGTGGAAAATACGTTTTGGAAGACGGATGAGTACATTCGGCATTTTTCACTTTGGGCAAATAGAGCGATGTGAAATAAAAACGATTTATCCGGTTACGGAAATGCGACGGAAAGGAAAAATGCTCAGACAGATCTGCGCAGTGAAACCCAAGGCATGTGTCAGCCCTGAAAGCAACGATGAGTGAATGCAAGATAAACACAGAATAAACATCTCCACCCTTAACAATACATCCCCAGAGGACGCTCATTACAAGCTATCGCTATAAAGTATCCCTAATACATTTGACAGGGAAAAAGTTCACACTGAAACATTAATAGGCATGGTGTGCGCTCAAGTCTCACCTTACAGTACATGAGGTAATGTGTCTTTTTTTAAATGCCCAAGTCCATCGTTCCTAGAGACGGAGAGAGCGTTTGCAACAAAGAAATGACTAACGCTCACTGACAGCAAGGATGTGATTTCAGTGACCTTTGACCCCCCCCTTCCTCAGAGCCCTGGGAATTACTGTACCTGGAGCTCTGTCTCACAAACCGGGGTCACAGTCCTGCCCGTTGCATTCTGGGAGATCACATTAGCACACAGACGGCAAGAGCAGGTCAGCTGAGGCCCAGAAAGGCCCTTGTTCTGTTGGAAAGGAACTTTATTGACAATTTGCACATATTAGGGGGGGTTGGATAGTACTATTGTCCACCACTGTGTCACTACACTACACTACAGTCCGAAATCAACCCCTGACTGTGCCAGCGTTCCGTAAGTAATTGGCCAAAGTGCTGCCAGGTAGGCAGTGGCTGTGTCCGAATCAGAGCCCTGTCCACTGTGTCCTGTGTAGTACGCACGAGCATATTGTGTACTGTTTACTGAATAGCGCTTAGTATGTGACATGCAGTATGCAAAAAATATCCTCCATACTATTTTCCAACCGTACTGTGGAAGTGTCGTTAGACGTCCCGCCTTTGCACGGCCATGCTCACGTGTTGTTGTTGTTGTTGAAGGAAAACGTCAGCAAAGCTGCACCTCACTTTTAAAGCAAATTTGTGTGTCATATTTATGAGACCAAAATATTTCTTTACTTCCTGAAAAATATGCTCCCGAATGTACTCGAAAGCGAAAACCTGGAAATAAGTATATCATCCGGGAATTTCAAGTACATTATATTTAGAGAAAATATCACCTACTTAACAACTTTCTCATCAAGTGTACTCAACATACTCAATAGTATAGAAGGGCACTGATTCAGACACAGCCAGTGTTTCAGTCCTCTGCGAATTCTTTACTTCATGTGAGCGTTCCCCCTCTGGTTGACCCAGTGCCTGCAGACTGTGTGCAGTCCGCCCACAACAGCCGCGTAAGTACTGCAGTTCTCCAGCACCAGGACTTCACATTTTAAATCTAACTAAATGAAACTTTAGCTATGGTACAAACCTACAAATGCAGTTCAGCGTTCTTTTTGTAGAAAAAAATCAGATGTAAAAATGTTGCAAGCAAATAAATAAATAATCGCAGCACAGAAGCTGTAACGGACAAAAGAAAACTAACCAAAAATATGAATGTACACTCGCTAGACAGCTGAGTTGTACTTTAGTGTTTCACACTGTAAAATGTTCCTACCTGTCTTTAGATTTATCTGTCGAAGAAGTCTGATTTAAGACACTGAGCTCTGCAGCACCATTACGATAGCGGACTACATTTGAATGAGTTCCCATGACAATGGTGTGACGGGCGGGGCCGTTCTGATGGGCTGTCTGAGGACAGGAGATGTCTCCAGAGGAATTGGGCCGTGTCAGCTTTTGTGGCCTGCCGCCCGTCGAGAGGGAGCAGATCACATTGTGTGTGTGTGGGGGGGGGGTCGTGCAGAGCTAGCACATGCTAAAAGCCGGTGAGATGTCAGCCTCCAGGGAACGAGGGTGTCAGAGTCTGGGGGAGCCGGGCAGAGGGGAGGTGGGGAGTGGGGGGGTCGGGGGGTTGGCGCAGGGGGACCGGATGTCAGGGTTCTAAGGGTGAGCTGGTAAGAGAAGAGCAAGCCTCCCTTTGCATCCTGTGGTTGTGTATTAATTAATCAACAAACAATGAGGGGGGGGGGGGGCGTGATGTACGCTGACAACATCTGACAGGGGCTGCAACCCGCACCCTTCAGCCCTTCAAATCCGTGCTTACAGATCAACTCTCCAGCTGCTGCCAGTCAGTGTAAAATAAAGGACGGGCTTTGTTGCTTTCCTGATGCGCGTAGACAACCACCCCTGGAGACTGTGGGCCCACACCAGCGGCTCCCCGGCAAGTTCCATCCACTCCGCCGCGCAGGCAATCTGTTTTCTATATTACTAGCTGGTATCACTGTACTATGCACTATAAAACAGCAATTGAGCAGGAAATTAAGTTAGGGGATCAGTATTTGGCAGAGGAGAATGGTCTGTGGTCTTCCCGCATACAAGGATCATTAAATATCACAGAAGTTTCTTGATAAATTTCCGTCTCCACTTCCTCTTTTTTTTTCTTCTCCTTTGGCGAGGATGGGAAACAACGCTTCCTAACGGGTATTTAAACAGCTTGAAATGCGTCAGCCTGGGAAGCGCTGGCGCGGGGGGTTTAAACATTTCACTGGTTAAATACGGAAGGTTTACCTCACTGCGCCCAACGTCTCTCCTCCGCCACGTTCTCTGCGCAAACAAACAGAGGACGGTCTCTTAAGCTAAGCTTCTTTGGATTAACGAAAGCGCTTTCTCCGTGCTCTCTCCCTCGCTCCTTCTTGTCCTCCTGCTCTCTACTGTTTTTTTCACCTTCTGTTTCTCCCACCTTTAGCTTTAGTCCCTGTTTTTGAGATCGGGAAAGTTTCGCGGGAAAGAGGTGGGCACTTTTGACTGATGCCGGGTGCAGCAAGAGTCGCGATCGTCTCGCATGGTTAATCGCGCCCAGGGCCGTTCTGGGGAACGTGGGCGGTTTTGGATCGAGGGGAGAGGCAGCGCGTTCACACTCAAATCTGGGATTTTCTCAGGCCTACAGAGTGAATGTTCAGCACAATTAAAAATGGGTTCTTTGCATAAACCATATAATGAGAGGCACATATCCCGTGTAACGAGAAAACAAACGTGCAGTCTGTTTACTGTAGGGCGGCGCTATGCAGGACAAAACAGAATTAGTGCTCTATACAGGTAGACAATGAACAAACAATTTTCACTCAGAAATTTTCAACAATGCTTTTTGACCAATCCAGTCTTCTTCAGGAAGCAGCAAGTGTCTCAGCTGCAAGCCTGCCGATTGAAGATCCTGCCAGATGGCAGGCAGGTTAACCAATGCAGTGAGAGGATGCAAGAGACAAGTTGATCAACCAGAGCACAAATTAAATAGTGTACAGAGCTACTGTATATACAACTAAAGTGTGTGCTCAGGCAAATCATATACATTGCATACTTCAGCTTGTATTACACATGTAGATAGAGGTGTGAAAGTGAATATTGAGAGTACACTTAATACACTTAAAGAGTACACTTATGTAAATAGAAATGTGCTGCAGAAACACAAAACACAACTTTCCCTATGTCAGCTTGGTCAATGTTTTCATGGCATCGACAGTCTATTAGCACGGCCATACGCCTCATTCGTCCGTCTCCACTACGTTCGTTCTGAGAATTGCTCAGGTTGATGAGCTAATTCATTCATTATCTCCTTTTTCCACTTACACTGATAACTCGATACACTTAATAGGGAGGTTGAGCAGATGTAGCCCGCATTGTTCGGATGGAGCTCACAACGAGTGGCGCATGTCAGACATATTGTCCTTAACCTCGCCGTACCATCTGAACACAACCACCTCTTTCAGCATCTCAGAGGATGCTGGGGGGAAAAAACATGTGCATTTCAATATTTTGTCCCACTCAAAGAAAGTTAATTTTTGTTTCTTTTATTAACTGCTTAATCATAAACCTAATTATGAAACTAATAATTAACTTCTCATTCAAATTAATTCTTGCGCTATTAAAATGCTACAGACTCTAATTAGAGAGGATATGTGGTAAAATGTCCTAGATCTTAACTTATTAATGAAAATTATTCATAGAAGACATCTGGAGTTCATTGATTCTTACTTCTGGAAGATGTTTCCTTGTCTGTAGAAAGCTTCACATGGTCGGAAGAATCATTACTTGACAAAAGAAAGAGCAAAGACCAGGACAAAAATTTACTAAAATACATCAATCAATAATAATAATAATAATGAAAGAGCACCTTTCATACAAGGAAATAACCAGCTCAGTGTGCTTCGCAGTTGAATATAAAGAAAATACCTTTAGCCAAATTATTCATTTGCTACGAGTAATGTTTTAAATTCCCTTAAAACACTATAGTTTCTGCTTGGAATATACCAATTCCAATAAAATCACCCCCAAATTAACAGTCCTGTTTCCCAATGCTACAAATAAACATGCCTGGACGCGTGTCACCCTGTTCACACAACTGGTGATGGGAGTTGTGTTATCGACACAATGCATCTCACTTCCATTCCAGAGAAGCGGTATTATCCAACGATCAGATAATGCAACTAAATCTTCCGTCTGGTGACAACAGCCGACTGCCATTTCAACAGGTGCTGACAAACCCTGTTTGCACGCCTTTCGGATAGAACAAGGTGTTAAACAGTGGCCCCCGTCCGAGCAGCCTACGCCATGTAGACGCTGGGGAGGGGGCGGGGTGGGGTGGAAAGATGATTGTCATTATCAAAGGTGAATTGCCTGTTGTGTTGACAGCTGAATTAGGCTTCACAATCGCCTGTTGCTGGGGTGATGTAGGAGGATGCCACACCTATTAGCAGGGGTGTGGGGGTTAGTTTTGGGGGGGTCATTTGCCCTCCTCCCCTTTCCCTGCCTGAAGGTTGCGGAATGACTTCGGAAAGGCCCGGAGATAAGATGCCAAACACAGATAAACCCCACCGGAAGGGGCCTTGATGAACGCGCAGGCCGGCATTAACAATGCAGCGGATGGAAAGATAGCCTGCCATGCGCCGTGTACAAGTGGTCCTTAAAGATTTCACACTTCCAATTTCTTTGAATTATCAACCATCTCCTGGATGTCACTCATCCTGACAATCTCAGATTCCAGACTTGCAGGCCGGGCAGGTTATTGACAAAGCAATTCGGGGTGATATAACGCGCCCAGGTAAAACATTAGCCAAACAGCGGCCGTCCCATTACCTGAGACGGAGGCGTGTCCCCTGCTCTCGCCATCCGTCTTTCTCTCACTCGCTCACTCGCTCATTCCCGCCCGCGTACAAACAGCGCGAATTAATGACGCCTCCGTCTTTCCAACATGTCCGCCGCAGAAGCCCTGCCCACGCAGAACACACGTTATTTCCCTGTAACCAAGGTAAATATGAGGTGAAGTTATGAGTTATGTCAGACCACGCCGCTCTTGAGTAAGTGGTAATGAAAGAACACAATGTGACAACATGAAACGGTAACCAGACAGACTTTCAAATGGAAATGTAAACATTGCGGAATTTGCATTAAACCAGACGCGAACGTACACCCAATGGATTATTTAAAAACGAACGAAAAAAAAACGGGAAGCCGTCATGCGGCAAGGTTCAAACCTGCTGGGGCATTACAGGAAATGATGCGTGAATACAGGCCCCGTATTAGAGAGGCCGTGTGTGAGGACGGGAGAGGGGGGGGGGGTGTCTGCTTCACATGTGGCCTGTCAGACAGTTGTGTGAACTCCAGCGCTGAGGCGCTGGCTGCGATTTAACAAAGGGAGCCCCTCCGGTGACAGGCCGCGGCATTAAGCTGGTCGTTTAATTAACCGACGCGCTCGTCCACCTGCTGCCCTCAATATGGCCCGGGTTCCGGCGAACTGTCTTTCAGACGCCTTTTCCAAATGGGCACGGCGAGCTCCCCTGCGTTCGGGAAGCAGACCCTTATAACCGCCTCTCATTCCTGCAGTTACTCTATTTCCGTCAGCGTGTTCGACACAATTAGACCTCCTCTTTTTTTAATAAAAAAAGGAATTAATTTGTGCGTCTGTCCTGCTCCACTGACCCTCCAGCCCGTACCTCCTCTGTTTCTCATCGGTTTCATCTCTGGTAATTTTGTGCTTTTACATCTATCAGCCCCCTAATGGAGTGCTGATTGGGGCTGCACAACTCTCTCCCCTGATGAAGATTAGCACTGAGGATAAAATTAAATGAGTTATTCTTTCCTTCAAAAAACACACTCACCCACACACACATGCAAGCTCACATACTCATGCACACACGCAGGCACGAACACACACATACACACACATGCACGCACATACACTCCCAAGTGGACACACAGCGTATTTAATTGTACACAAACAAGTTTAAACACACACACACACACGTGTAAACAAACAGACACATATACAGTATACACACACACACACACCCACACACACACACAATTACCATACCCTAAACTGAAAGACCATTGCAACAGATGTACTGAACATTAAAACACAAATACATCCATGAGACTGAACAAGCATTTATTTTCTACATTGTGAATCCACACCAGACAACAATTATTTGTGTGTTGCAAAATGGGCATACGGAAGCTTATAGGTCCTATTACAGGTCCATCATATGTGTCATCATCTCAAAATATCAATACATAACAACCTTCCATCTTAGGTTTCGCACGTAAAAATATTACAGCGAATGTAAGCTCAGCACTCCGCAACCACACGAACGGGACACATTCATTACCCTTTCTGATCAAAGCCCACGGCTCTCTCGTCAGGATCAAGGCAATCAGCACAGCTGATCGTTGCCTCCTCTTATCGCAACATAGATTTGGACATTAATAAAACATGAGACTGTGTTGACTTCTTATCAGCCATATCTCATATATAACAACCCGAATAACCTCTCTATAAAGTTTAGCTTTGGGAGAGTTGCTTCCAACGATTTTGTGCAAATTACCATTGGACAAAAAAGTGCTCATGGTTACATGAAATTGCATAAATTAAGTACTGTTAGCTTAGCCATCTAGTATTTTGATTAGTCAAACAGGGACCACCAGGTTGTGCCATCATGTTGTTCGTTAGCTGACTTTGTGATGCTGGTAGCATGGACAGATATGAGAGAAAGAAAGAAGTTAACTGTCTGACTTTCACTTTTTTACGAAATGATGTGCTTCAACGCGTACAGTATTTAACATGTGCATATGTGCATTATATTTGTGTGTGTGTGTGTGTGTGTCTATCCATGTGTGTACAGTGCTCCAGTTCTGTGTTCTGAAACCTGTTGTATGCCTACAACAGTTAAAGCGATGGCGTTGCACACGAACGGCTAATTCTAACGGAACGGCGATTCAAATTATGCCATTACGTTTTTAACAGAGCTAATAGCGGGAAGCACCGCTAATGCGCTGGAAGGGTTTCCGTAAAGCGTTACGCTGAGAGGATCGATGGCCGGAGCCCAGGATTAAAAGCGTGGCTCCGCACGGCTGCCGCACCTTACCTAATGACCTACAGCGGCCCGGGTTCATCGGGGGGTTGGGAGGAGAGCAACGGCGTGCGCTTTGAGAGACGAAGGCTCGGGACATTTATCAGCTGAGACGACACGGGCATTTATCAGCACCGCAAGGAGAGTGACTTTGAAATCCTCTGCAGTAAGGTGAAAAGGCTGTCAAGGCCCATACCTCCCTCTCCCTCTCCCTCTCCCTCTCTCTCACTCTCTCCCTCCCTCTCTCTTTCTCTCTCTCTATCTGTTTATGTAACAGCACTGGAGCTGGAGCTGTGGGCGCTAAATGAAAGATGGTGATTGATTGAGAGCTCCTGCTAAGAACACTTTGTCTGGCTTTTATGCATTTCTTTATACACCATATAATGAATCCTGTTACACACGGCTTATGAATCAATTATTTTATAAGGAAAAGGCACAGCAACAGACCTTAAGGGTCCACGCTTAAATCACACAAAAACACCTGATTGCCAGCACTCTTTGATTCAAAATTTCTTCTGAAAAGTATATAGAGTGGGAAATGTACCGTACAATGACACTGCACACTATAGCGGAACCCAAATGCAGGAAGCCTTTACAGTAGAACCCAAATACAGATATCCTGCACACTATAGCGGAACCCAAATGCAGAGATCCTGCACACTACAGTAGAACCCAATTGCAGTGACCCTGCACACTACAGTAGAACCCAATTGCAGTGACCCTGCACACTACAGTAGAACCCAATTGCAGTGACCCTGTACACTGCAGTAGAACCCAAATGCAGTGACCCTGTACACTACAGAACCAAAATCCAGAGATCCTTTACAGTACAGTGGAACCCAAATGCAGAGACCTGTTACATGACAGCGGAACCCAAATGCAGAGCCCCTGTACATTGCAGTAGAACCCAAAATGCAGAAACCCTGTACACTGCAGTAGAACTCAAATGCAAATACCCTATACACTGCAGTAGAACCCAAATGCAAATACTCTATACACTGCACTAGAACCCAAATGCAAATACCCTATAAACTGCAGTAGAAATGGACCCCAGCGGCCTACCTGTCAGTAGCAGGCTGTGCCAGCAGCCTCCCCGCACTGCCTTCACTGAGACTGGGGGTAACAGCACCTCCTCCGGAACAGGCAGGTTCCTCCTGAGATTCCCACAGGCACGTCCACACCCCCACTGGAACAGCTTACCTTTACCTGCAGGGAATGCCGAAGCAGTCAGTCAATGAACTGTGCAATCAATCGATCAATAATTACATTTCTCACAATGGCAAAGAGACTGGAATCACTTGGATGACTGAGCATACATCTATACACACACACAAACTAAATTTGCTGTATGTGTAGGTGCAGCACAGATAATTTAGCAAGTATGTAAAACAAATATTTGTATTTATACATTTGTTCATTGACATTACACTTTGCTGCTTGACAGCAATCCTTCGCTGCTATTTCCAAGAGTGATACAATCAAAATGAGGGTGTCTTGAACAAGTGTTTCCTTAGGAATGATGATGTACATCAAACTGGTCCTGGGCAGTGTCATAAAACTGAAGCAGTGCACATGCAACCTCTCTGTAGGTCCATCTACTTGACAAGCTAATAGGAAGGGACTCAACCAGGAGGTTCACAGCAAGATCTGCAATAAAGTGTCCAGTGTTATTTCAAGAGTGTTTTTCCAAGTCCACTTTTGGTAAAAATCAAAGTCAAAGGGGACTGAGTACGTTTTGGAAAAACACTTTTCAAACTCTTTTATATGAGTCCAATAGGGACCATATGTACTCTGTAAGAGTTGATTTAACACTGAACATTTTACTGTGTGTGAGGAGATCTGCTAAGATCTGGGAGGAGATAAACCACTGCTGGATTTAGGCTCCGCTGACCCTACCAGTACAGCAGAGCCCACCACCAAACCCGCCATCACCTCTCCGATGATATCCCAGAAGCCTCTCCTGCCCGCCCTACACACACTCACCCTTCTTTGACTTGCATGTGTGCGCGTACGCTTGGACACATCCACACCCGCGGGTAACGAAGCGTTTCTATTGGAATCTACAGCAGCAGTCCCAGACAACTATGAGAGGGTTCTGTTTAAAGGATTATGTACGGTGGTGTCGTCACCCTTTCCTGCATCTACACAGGTCTGCCCCTCCACCCGCACCCGCCCGGGGGGCCGCCCCGAACACGGCCCCCATCGCTCCACCCTCGCAGCGTGGCGAGGGTGTTGTCCTTGTTGTGGCGCCGCCCGCGAGATAAATTATGAATGCAACCGTGAAGGCAGTAAAATTTGTTGTATCTTCTATTATCTCCATGTTAAAGGCCACAAAAGCTCTCCGGTGAAGTCAGCCATTAAGAAATGGCAGGTATTGCTATCAGCCTTCTTTATAGCCTATTACCTGCAATGACAGCAGCTGCTGCAGAGCCACAGTGGAGCCTATCACATTATTTGCAGCTAAAGTCAGCTACTGTGTCATTTCGCCTCATTTTCTTGACAGTGCTATCATAAATCCGTTCAGCTGCGGGGGGAAGTGTCGACCGCCTCGATTATCTTCATAGCCCGAATGGATCCAGAAATGTATGTAACAGGCAGTGACTGTTATGGATCAGGCAGAGGGGCCATTCTCTCTCTCTCTCTCTCTCTCTCTCTCTCTCTCTGTGCTGTCAGGTCTGCCAGGCAGTACCCATGGTGAGAGGGAGGGGTTTACCCCCCTATCATTCCCTTGTAATTGAGGGAAAACAGCTGAACAGCGGAGCAGTTCATAAATATACCCAGCCTGCCTTTCTCCTTCTCCTGGTGCGGTGTGGACCACGTGAGGCGTGGGTTTAGAGTGCCATAGCCATTCTGCTAATCTGGGGTCCTGAGGGCTCTCAAAGAGGTCAAGGAGGATGAGCTTCGATGGACTCATATTTTTAATGAAATGAGCTGGGGGGGGGGGCGGCTATGTATAAAAGCTGCTTTAATTTCTACATGGTGAACACAAAATATATAAGAAATACCCTTTAATAAAAGCTGAGAATCTGCACTTTAACTACACGTGAATTGTTTGATTACATATGAAAAATTGTGGAGTACAGGGCGAGATAAAAAAGACGTCTTTGTGCCAAACATTATGGAAGGTACTGTATAACATTATAGTCAGTGCTTCTAAATCAGTGGTGGGCATAAAATAAGGCTAGCGATTCACCTGGGCTCCACGAATAGAAAAATGTACAAAATATGTATTTTATTGGAAATATAAATTCGTATTTAAAGGTAAGAAAACCCTAACTTCAACAGGACTCTGTTTAAACACAGGCAAGTTCAGGGTTATGTGCGTGGATCTGATTGGTTACTACAGACCCCATTACCTGAGAAAGCCAGATTGTGATTGGCCCCACAGGCTATGCTGGTGATATTGTCAAGGTCCTCGACGAATCGCGGAACAGCAGCATCTTCGCAGCAACGTGTGCCGATCTGACCATAGTCATTCGCCCTGGGAAAATGGTAATGTGGGGGTAAGCACACACAGTCCACTGGCCAAAATTACAAAATTACACACTCATTTGTTTAGATGTATCCCTCGCAGTTAGAGATGAGAGAGAGAGAGAGCGAAAGAGAGAGAGAGAGAGCGAAAGAGAGAGAGACAGAGAGCAAAAGAGAGAAAGAGAGAGATTTTTATAAAGTGCATCTCTACTTGAATCACTCCAAGCTGGAATATTGTAATTGAACTCAAGTGCTTTTTAGAGTCCTACATCATACATTCAACATAAATGTTGTTATATTTTTCAAGTATGTTACTCAGAAGAGTGTGATTGTGGGAGATCATAGCTCTGTACAACAAAATGATGTGTATACTATACACAAAGCGAAATGTTATGATCTGGTTAAAAAAAAGTAAATTGCATGGAAAATACAATTCTTTAACTTTTTTATATTATTCACATTTTTATAATCTATAAATGAACTGGAATTAAAATAGGCAAATTTCGCTGTTCCATTTTTATAACAACTATCTATGTGGGGTTTCTGTAATTGCACTGTCTACATGTTTCCCCATTATAAACCACAATTGTCCATAAAGAAGACCCTTTATAAAGTACCATTCAAATTATGGATTCCAACAACTGCATTATAAAGAAAGCAACTGCGTTATAGAAGAAGCGTTATATAACACACAAAAATGGTACATGAGCACAAACAAATACATACTATTTTATTTATATACTGTATATATATATATACAGTGCCATCCACTATTATTGGCACCCCAGGTAAAGATGAGTAAAAAGGTTATAAAATATTTACTGTTTGGTGAATTAGTCTCACACTGAAAAAATTTGAAAACTCCAACCTTTAATTGAAGTTAATTTATTATGAGAAAAAGATCCCTCATCAAGAAATAATTATTTTTAACAAAACCATGTGGACCACAATTATTGGCACCCCTAGAAATTCTTATGAACAAAATGTAAATGAAATTTTTTTTCCATTTATATTTTACTTTTTAAAGTTGATCAGTGTTTAGGAACTTTCTTGTGTTTAGGAACTTTCAAGCAGTAGTCCATGACTTCCCGTTTCACTGGAGTATAAATATGAGGTGACACAGAGGCAATATTCCCTTATTCATACATCAACATGGGAAAAATAAGAGAACACACAAATCAAATGAGGGAAAAGTGTGTTGAGGTTCATAAGTCAGGGAATGGCTATTAAAAAATAGCTACTCACTGAAAATGCCCATATCTGCCGTTAGGGCAATACTTAAAAAGTTCAAAGCAACTGGACCTGTTACAAACTTGCCTGGAAGAAGACCCAGGTATATCTTGCCCCCACACACAGTGAGGAGGATGGTAAGAGAGGCAAAAAAATCCCCAAGGATCACTGTTGGAGAATTACAGAGGAAAGTAGCATCTTGCGGTCATCAAGTCTCCAAAACTACCATTAGACGTCGCCTCCATGCCAACAAATTATTTTGAAGGCATGCCAAAAACTTCACCACAAACGTAAGCATCTGGAGTTTGCTAAACACTACTGGAACTTTGACTGGAACCATGTTCTATGGTCAGATGAAACGAAAATTTTGCTTTTCGGCAACCAACACGCAAGGTGGGTTTGGCGTAAAAAGAAGGATGGCTATACCGAAAAGAACCTGATCCCCACTGTTAAGTATGGTGGAGGTTCCGTGATGTTGTGGGGCTGTTTTTCCTCCAAAGGCCATGGGAACCTTGTTAGAGTACATGGCATCATAAACTCCATGAAATACCAGAACATTTTTTATCTGAATCTGTCAGCCTCTGCCAGAAAACTAAAACTGGGTCGTCGTTGGATCTTCCAGCAGGACAGTGATCCAAAACATATGTCCAAATCAACACAAAAATGGTTAAGCTGAACACAAAATCAAGCTTCTGCCATGGCCATCTCAGTCCCCTGACCTAAACCCATTAAAAACCTGTGGGCTGAGCTGAAGAGGAGAGTGCACAAGAGAGGACCTAGGACTCTGGATCATCTGGAGAAATTTTGTAAAGAGGAATGGTCTCAGATTCCTTGCTCTGTATTCTCCTTATTAGATGTTACGGGAGAAGACTCAGTGCTGTTTTATTGGCAAAGGGAGGTTGTATAAATTATTAAATGCAGGGGTGCCAATTGTGGCACAAGTGGTTTTGTTAAAAATAATTATTTCTTGATGAGGGTTTTTTTTTTCTCTGAATAAATTTACTTCAATTAAAGGTAGAATTTTTCTCATTTTTTCAGTGTGCGATTAAGCTAATTCACCAAACGGTAATTTTTTTTATAACCCTTTTTACTCATCTTTACCAGGCCAATAATTGTGGAAGACACTGTATATACGCATGTCCCCACCAATGACATTTAAAAAGATGGTCAAAAATTTGTATTCTTTTTCACATTTTGATATAGTGAACAAAATATATTTAATATGGTTACAAAATGACTTCTTAAATTTTTTTTATCCACGGCACCATGAAGAAAACTATTTTCAGCCTGAAACAAACTGAAAGGCTAATTAGAATGGAAGGTTAAAAAGTGCTTGGGAGAACGGTGGGCAATTTGCATCTGTCACCTTTGTTGCATCTGTTCCAAGTCCCATTCAACTTTTTGTTCGCTTTTTTTGTGAGGCGCGTTGAGCTCCAACTATTTAAGCTCACCTCCTACCTACAGGACTCTTTGTTCCGGCGCTTCTTTTAGGCCGTAATGAGCCGTCCCCACAAAACCGGGAGAAATTAATGAATCATTACGAGCCCGGCCTCGAAATGTTCCAAATCCTTTTCCCTCGCCCTCAATCCTGGCGCTCTCCGGGTCCAGCAGAAAGGCCCTAACACCTCCCTATCAATTAGAGACAATTACCGCTTCACAGCTCGCATAGTAAAGAGAAAAAAAGGGGCTCCCCAACTGAAGGGTTTGCAGGAGAGAGCGGCAGATTTGAATAGGGGGGGGGTGCTTCTTTTCAAATGCGTCTACCTCCTTTACGGCCGGGATAAGCCGAAAAACCGCAGAGCCCCACTGAAAGACCTGCTGATGACAACAACAAAAAAAGCACTTTTTTCACTTTGCTCTATGGTTTTTTCTTCCTTTTCTTAAGGATTTATTTTTTAGGAATTGTCAAAATCAAATTATATCATGGCTGCCATTCAGATAAAAACCAATGACACGTGAACTCGGGTGGTCCAAGGCTGGCCAGGCCCCAGTGAACCTAACTTTAGCAAAAGGCAAATAAAAAACCACCATAACATGTGATATTTATTTTCAGCCATGCTGTCCAGAGGAATGGTTTACACATGAACGCTACGTAACTGACTGAAGGAAAAAAAGAGCAGTTTAACAGAATGACCTACTTTTTCACAATTAAGTAAAATTATGTCATTCAGAATTTAGATTGAATTCCTTTACCCAGAAATAATTTATTTTACTCTGCACGAATGGTGTGTGTACACATACGCACACACACACACACACACAGTGTCCACGTATGTGTGTGCCGGTAATGACATTTCAAAGTTAGATTCTTATGCAAGCAGTGGGAAAATTTGCATTCCTTAATAGCCACGGTCCTAACAACACTTAAGAGAAGGCAGTAAAAATAATCAATGCAATAAAAAAAGATTACGGAGTATAAAATCCATGAAATCTTTAATTAAGCTTCAAATTTGTATAATGTGCTCTTCCAAGTCCCTAGTTATTAGCTAGAACACCGGCACCAAATACACAGTCGCAAATCAAATGACATAAGAAAATTCACACTAATAACAGCTTTCTTGGTTACTTTCCCAACATTTAATACAAATAACCTTTTTTAAACAGCCTTTTCAGTATTTTACATTTACATTTGAGGGAAACATATTTTAATTACCCTTTCATTCCCCTTTTAATAATCACATTCTTATTGCTGCTGATACGTCTCATACTGCACGCAGAAGAGGAACAGAAATGCATGTAAGAGAATTTGTTGGGAAGGGTCACATGGTTGGTAAAGGTTTTAAGTGGCAAATCCAGGGATACTGTATTCCCCCCCAACCTCTCTTAGAGATCAAATCCATGTCTGAAATACAGCCCAGAGAAATGACATTCCTGGGGATTTCCTACAGGAACAGCAGGCTTTGTGGGCTGCTGTGACTCACCTGGATAAACGTGCTTCATTCCAAGTCAGAGTAAAGCTTGGCGGAAACTCGCTTCACGGAAGCTTCCCCATGAACATACAATAAGACGGTATCACTCTTCTCATGACTGCTGATTGATTCCACCACTATGCGTCTGATGATTCTGCCAGTATTACAATTATATACTTAAGCAAAATGGTGGTTCTTAACTGTTGACATTGTTACAGTCGCTAAAGAAAACTACTAAATGATAAATCTGCATTGCCATGGAAGAGAGGTCAAAACAGTTTTGTTCAATATTCAGATTTTTCAGTACGTTGTTAGCGTGTGATCATTTGTTTTATTCTTTTTTTCAATCTTTCTTTTTATTCATTCTTGATTTTTCGCCAAATTTATACGGGTGTGGTCAAGCGCAACCATGTTTTCAGTGTCATGCAAATGACCAACACTGAAATTACATAATGACATAATGACATTCTGACATGACGAGATGACATCACTTTCATTACAATGCCACTGGCCGCACATTAAAAATAAAAAAAAGCAAGACTCTCAGCCAGCTGTATGACATCTTATTAGCTTTCGAAATGCACAATAAATTCTTCCACATACTCTGTTTCTCATAAAGTCTTGCTGGTCTAATTACTACATTGACTCTGATTAAGGGTTTCTGTGATGTGCTGCCAAGTTCAATATACCAGTCTGTTAAAGTTTATTAAATAAAACAACCAAGGATCTTTTTCTCTTTTTTTTTCCAGTGTACTGTATGGTTTTCATTTATTGAATCCCAGCATGCACCAGTGGCCCCAGCCTATAAAGTCCCAACCAAAGTGGCACGCATCACGCTCCATTCCCTCTCAACACCATGCCGCTTTGTTTACAAGACCTCCAGTGCCACATTTTCTACCTGCTTGCCGCTGACAGGAGGAACCACCTGGCGGGTTCCATGCAGACAGGTTCTCAGGAGCTCTTTTGGGGAGGGTGGGGGTGGGGGGTCTGTGGAATCAGACGTTCCATCACTCAGACCCCCAGGTGTCTGCCCCGGCTGGTCAATTTCAGGTCACGACCAGCTTGGAGAGAGCAGTACAGATATATCCACTGTTGCTCATAGCCTGCTGTAGGTAAATTACTTTGCTGTGGTGGGCAACGTTATTATATTATGTCGTAACTGCAAGCAGGCAAGAGACAATGAGCTGCAGCAGGGAGATATTCTCTTGTGGATTTGACTTCCAGTAGGACAAAACAGGTCCTCCATTTCCAAAGTGATATTATAAAATGGATAAATGGAAAGTTCCGGTCCTGGATGCTCATTGGTCAACACAGCGTTCCAGCCGTGCTAAAACTCACAATATAGTAACAGCTATGACGTGACACACCTGTTCACCTTACTGTGTAGAATATCACTGTGCACCTTTAACAAGAGATTGGGCAATTGACAGTAGCTAGTGTTATTGGCCCAACATCTTTTAGCGTTCCATAGGCCTAAGCTACATTTGAGAAAACCCTAATAAGAAATATGGTGCAACAAACCAGGACAATAATATGAACAGTTTTAACTTGCTTTTAATAACAAAAGCCACACAGCAAAAATCTTGGTGTACATTTGAGACCGTGGTCTCATATAAACACTTTAGGGTGTTAAATGTACACCCTATGGTGTTAAAGTTACACCAACAGTGTTAGATTTGCTGTGTACTGATGCAAAAAAATTAGCAAGCAGGCATTTTAGGTAGAAAACATAAATATATGTATCTATCTTCCCTCTGCTTTCAATCAACACACAAAAAACAGGCTCTCACTCCAGGAAGTGATCGGACGCTTGTTAAAATGTTTCCAGTAAGCTAACATTAACTATTTAGAATGCAGTCCATAGATATAAAACCATATTACTTGGTGGAAGAATTGTATTTTTTATTAATAAATGATCGCATGTATTGAACATGGGTGTCTTTTTTATTCAGCTATAATGATATCACTGCTATTTTATAAAAAGAATAACGCACTTGAGGCCGTGCTATATTGTGAATATAGTCACAGCTAAAGGGGTTACAGGCACTCCAACGCACATCATACCTATACACCCTTAGCCGTGACTGTATTCACAATATAGTATGGCCTCTCATGCCATATTGCTTAAATATAGCACATCATCATTGCTAAGTTGGTAAATACATTATATTGCTTCTTTTTTTTTATTATATGAAATTTAAAAAAATTAACACAAAGGGAAAATTATCGTGAACATTTTTCATTCAAACCTTCACAGGAACTGTAAACACTGATAATAATATCATGTTGTAAATTCCAGTACAGAGGCTGTGATTATGGAATGGAAACACAATTCTTGACAATTATGATCCTGCCTCATTAAGGTTATTTTGACACTTAAACATGCAAGCATGCAGATGTTACAGCTTATTTCAATAATAATGAGGCATAAAAGTTTGGTTACACAATTTACTTTTCAGAGTGGAAAATGGGCATTTAAAAATGATTTCATAGTTCATTTCCACACAGTGGAATAAGGGGGAGATTTGCAATGCTGTACAGCTGTGCTGTGTGTGTGTGTGTGTGTGTGTGTGTGTGTGTGTGCGTGCGTGTGTGAAGGGAGTGGGGACAGCTGTAATAGTTTTCACTGTGTTTTCATCTGTGTTAAATTCAATAGAGTTACACCAAGTAACATTCTCAGCAAAATTGTGCATGCTCAAAACCTATCAACACTAATAGCGCACACCAGCGATCATATTAACACAACTGCACTAAGAGCAATGCGGTAATAGCTGCTGTTTTTCTTCTTGTATCTAAAATTTAATTAATTGCGGGCATCAAGTTCCCAAAAGCCAAATGTTTTTTTTTTTGTTTTTTTTTTTGCAATGTGTCAGTTCTTCTGGCTTAACATCAAGTTTTGCGATATTTAAGCGCCTGTAAGAAAAACTGGATGGTGAAGAGTTTTTTTTATTTTTTTTATTTTTTAGTCAGAGGTTGGATAAGAAGCAGACGCTCCATGGAAGGCAGCCCAGAACCGCCAACCTTCCTGATCCACGAGCCGCGGAACTCCCACACGGAGCTCCAAGGCTAACCGGCAGTGGGCCAGCGACACGGTAGGATGGAGGCAGGGTGCGGGGGGGGGGGACAGTAATCATGATCACGATCATCAGCCGAAAGCCAACCGGCACTGTCACCTTGCACCAATAAAACTGAGCATGCAAACCCAACAACCACAAAAAGCGCATTCAAATTTCCTTTTCATTGACTGTAGTTACCCCCACATAGGCACGTATTTACAGTTTCTGTGTATTAAACAGAGCCTCTATCAAAGACCACAAATGAGCTAATAGAGGCAATCCTGGTTCTGCTCTTAAAGGATATTCATGACTTGTTTCATTTCAAAACTACTATTACGAAAAAAATAAACGCTACAGGGTCAGGCATGACATTTTTAAATTCAATGAGGTAAAATACAATACGCCATAAAAAATTAATGCAAGCGGTAAAGTTCTGCTTGTGGTAATATTTCTAAATTGCGACTGTCTATAAAACAGACACATCTCAATTTATTTACAAGCCATAGAGCAATGACTTAAACTGAAGGCAGGTGGGGGAGAGGGGGGGCATTTGTTTGAAGTCCTCTTATGAATGTTGACTCAGACACCTAAGTAAGTGCCCATAAATCTTAATGAGGATCTTTGAGAAGTTCCCCTCGAGGAAATAACTTCTGGACTTATGTTCTCTCTTCCTCCTGACTATTAAACATTTGGATGTGCTTCAACAAAATGGCTTCATATTTGTCTCCAAAGAACAAGGTGAAATTTATGGGGACCTTCCAAAATGTACCCGCAGGATTGCCATAGCCAAACAAAGATGTTCATCACTGACTCCCACAAAGTCTCTTCACTAGCTGTGATTTACTCCCAGGTTAAAGCTAATCATGGTCTATTCATTACATTGCTGATAAAATTTTAACTGTGTTCCAGACACGTTATACAAAAGATCTGTATGTAGTAAATTATGACCATGTGACAGGCTCATTTGGAGTAGAGAAATTAATTCTGATTGAACTGATCCCATCCAGTAAAACAAAAACAAAAAAACTAATACTGTATATGCTACGACTTCATAAGTACTTCATAACTACTGGCAGATGTAGTTATATAACTACTTCATAAGCACTACATACACATGCATAAATGTTTTATGTAAATAACTCCAAAGACACATATTCTGTGTCACTAAGATATGTCATAGTACTGTCACTTGCAGCATCAGTGGCGACATAACACACCTATTTGCAAATAAGTTTATAGGCATGCTTATGTAGTTCTTATAAAGGTGCTATGTATGTTTTTATGAAGGAGTTATATAAGTCTTATGGAGGACTTATCGCCATATAGATCATGACTAGGATATTCCTCATAACACATGGCTGAAGAGACAGTGAGGGGAACTTGATGGAAAAAAAATATTTCTGTTCACTTCAAATGAGAAGTTCTCTCCAATCCATTACTGTCGTCAAAATTTGTCTTTGTTTTGTGGGTTATTCGTTTTGGTCGCAGGTCAGAAGTTCAGCAGGGTAATAAAAACGAAGCAGCTTTGTGATTCTTTAATGAGTGGGGCTATGATTTATGAAGTTTCCCTGTATTTGTGAGCATTCGTTCTGAGAGAAGCATCTGCTCGCATTTCAGACAGAGGAGACGATGAGTCATCCTCAGAAATGATCAACGCCAGTTTCTCTGTAGCCATGATCAGATGATTGTCTAATTAAGAGCGCAACTCTTTGTGCCAAAAAGATTCCGCCGGCCTAAACCCTCATATTATCTTGACATTTTACGACGCCTTTTATGTACGTAGTCAAATTGACCCAAAAAGTTAGAAATTACACAAAACTATAGTAATAGAAAGATGTCACTGACTATGACACTTTGTGTTTCACATTTTGTGTGTCTCCCAGTTGACTAGCCTTTTATCCCTAAATATGAAATATCTGTGATGAAACATCTCATTTTAGAGCCTGGGGTAAGAGATGGTTTGTGAAGTTTAATACCTGTATTGGAAAGTACCACCAAGGTTGTATATTTTCTTACATTTTATACAGCTACCCCAAAATTTTGCCCTCACAACACCTTTGTAAACAAAGTTGGTATAGGACTTTAAAAAATAGCATTATGTTTATTGCATGTTTACTAAAAAAATAAGGTTGCTAAACATTGAATGGGGTCAAATTGACCCCAAAAATAATATAAGGGTTAAAACGCGATCTACTCACATTAAAACTGACCCACTGGATTAATTGGGGGGTGGATTTTAATGCCGTTTCTTTCTTGTTCTCCTGAAAAGTGCACAGTTCTTCAACAGAGGACAAGGAAAGCAAAGCAGGCTTAACAGGAGGTCTGAAGGGTAAGAGGTTATTTGATATTATATGATATTTCAAGTGATTCTTTGAAGTTGAACCAAAAAAAAAAAGACAACAGCAAAAAAACATCATGCCATTAAATTATTCCAAAAAATGAGTACTCAGAGAGGTAAGCTATGATGTTAGACCCAGGAGGTTAATTCTCTCCCACTAGGAGTCTTTTCCTCTCCTGTGACACCCTCGGCTCGAAGGTTCCGCAGTGAGGTAACCCTGAAATTTCCCGCTGCCGCAATGTAAGCTCACAATTTAAACCTGCGAAGAAGCTTGACTGCAGGCTCAGTGACTCAACGTGAAAATGGCGAGGCGAGTTATCCCACAAATGGAGAGATGGACGAAGGACGGTTGGAGCCAGAAGCTCCGACGGCGGTTCGGCTAGCGCCGCCTACCTCACCACCCCCGATATTCGTGACCTGGTCACTGCCTCAGACTGCTCTTATTACCCGGTCCCCATTGCCAGCTGCCAGCAGATATCTGTTCACACCTTCCGAGCGCAACGAAAAAAGGTGCTAACGCACGACTTCGGGATATGTCAGAGCACACTTACAAGTGTTTTGGAGATGCGGGCAAGCCGACCGCGGGGGTGGGAGGGTGGGGGAGGCGGCCAAGCTCAGCAGTCCGCTGGTCTCTCTGGCTGATAATGGCTTTCGCACGCTGGCCTGAAAGAGCTCTGATGTCATCTTTGAGATTCTCACTTTGAACTTCTGCACATCTTCGATTCCCCTGCCACTGCAGTGTTGTCATAGGCCGCTGTGTGCGGTGGTATGAAATATACCTGTGGTTTCTTTTCCTTTTGACTAATGATTGTAGGAATATTTCAGCACGGCAACCTGTATTCCTGGACATACAGTCATGCTCATTGCTTCCTGGATACCAGACCCCTGAAGGCGGCCATTTTATCATCACCCCCCAGAGAGCTTCCGCACCCTTCAATTAATGCTGTCGGTACACAATTCTCATCTTGTATG
Organism: Ilyophis sp. 1 JC-2022; assembly: GCA_022702515.1. Classification (NCBI taxonomy): domain Eukaryota; kingdom Metazoa; phylum Chordata; class Actinopteri; order Anguilliformes; family Synaphobranchidae; genus Ilyophis; species Ilyophis sp. 1 JC-2022. Next base: position 41,495,852 of record CM040404.1, read on the forward strand.
CCCTAAATATTTAGGGATGTGCATTAAAAAGTTATTAAAATGTTGTTCAGCTTCACTTTCAAAGTGGTGCAATGAATGAATTCCCACGGTGGTTATATAAGTAAGGACATTAACCCCAGTGTTTCTGTAAAGTTCCTAAAATGGCTCTTGACATCATGTTACCAAATAATGCACCCTACAGCTGACTGGCTATGCAGTCCCTGCCCGCCTTGCATTCCCCCTCGAGTCCTCAGTTGACATTCAAGGTTGAATAAAGTTTACCGAATGGAACTGGCCAGGACAGAAACTGAATTTGACATTCTTTATAAAACTGTTGGAACAGACTTGTTTTTCAGGATCCAGAGTTGCATTTGCTCCTAATTTTGGGCTGGTAAACATTGGCAAGAACCTTAATGAGCGCGAGCCATATTTTTCTCGTAGCTCAGTGTTTGCCTTCCTTGGTGGATAAAATATGCTTTCCAAGCTTGAAGTAATTAGGCACGTCTTCATAGTTTAATCAGCCTTGATTACCTGTTTGCATAGTAGAACACACAACATTTACAGTCTCTGAATAAAATTAAGTGTATTTACAATGATTGAAGGTGATAAAGAAATCAGTGGGGGAAAAAAACCTAGCCAAAACCAATGGTTATTATGGCAATTCCACAGAACAAGATCAGTAGCATCTAACACGGTAGTTTCAGTTTAAATCGCAGAAGCCCTTCAAACAACAACCTGCACATACGGTTGTGCAAAAACAAAAAATGTAATTGAAAAGAAGCTTTTGAAAACCTCAATGACCACTTTCATTGGCATAATACCAAATGCAGGTTGATAACAGCCATTAATAGAACGTACTACAGAAGCCTTCGCAAGATAAAACGTTAAGTACACGTACACTAATTTTGCACCATAACAGTTATTAACTGCTCAGTGTTAACAGTTGCAAGGTAAGGAAAATGTGTTTGTTTTTTGTTTTTGGGGGGTAGGAAAAGACTGACTCTCCGCTGCAGTGTCGGCTGCATAGTGTGTTGTGGTCATTAACGCTTTTCAGTGTCTTCTCTCTCCTCCAGCTATGTGCCGTTAGCTATGTGGAGCCCACTCAGTTCCACAAAGCTATATACAGTAACAATTTTGTTGACGTCTCCCTGGAAGCAGGGCTTCACTTTGCAGTTTTTTATTTATTTATTTATTTTCAAGTTTGCTGTAAGGCACAGCGTGATAACAGTGAAAATTCCTTTTTCAAATGAGGAACATGCCAAGTCTGACATAATCCAATCTGGTGTGTTATCATCAGCTTTTTGTCTTGCGTTTTTTGCTTCTCTTTTGGACTTTCGGTCGGTTCTGGCAAAGGCTAGAAAACCCAAAATGACACAATTCGGTCGCACTTGTATGACGGAGCGGCCCTGATCCAAACAGCTTTCGCCTGTAAAACCCTTGAAGACCCACACACATTTAAATCTGGCCCTCGGGGAAGCAGGCAGTATAACGCTGAGAAAAAGCAATCAAGGCCAAGAAAAAAAAAATTATATGTATATTTATATATTTCTTTTTTTATATAGGCATTTACCATGGCAACAGTACGCCATGTCAACTTCAAACATTGTAAATCTTGCCACAGAATAAACAGGTTTTATGCCCATGAATGCACATACATTTCATGAGAGACTTGCACATGTGAGTGTGTGTGTGTGTGTGGGGGGGGGGGGTAGACAATACGGTAATAACAAGCGATACGTCAGGGTGCTGAAAAGATGGTTTAACGGTCAATTATGGAGGGAAAATGCATGACAGGGTTGTTAGTGGCTCAGCCGTTAGCACTCACAACCACAAAGAACCACAGGGTCTTCCTGCAAATAAACCTGTTAGGAAGCAGTTTGCTATGCCCATCAATGCTGGGAAGAAAAATGAGAAATTCAAAAAGGATGACAGAAATGAACCCTTTCGTGACTGGCTCACAAATATACATAGTCCTGCAAGGTAACTTTCTCAGGTGTTCCAGAGAAATTACAGACGTGGGTTCGCAGTGCAGAACGCCAAGGGGGTAGGCATTGGTTTAAAAGACGCCATGCGATCTGAGGGCGAGGGTGTTAAAAAGTTGAGGAGCGAGAAGGCAGGAGACGTGCCAAAAATCGCGCAAGCGCACTTCGGTGACGGTCGTGCGACATCCGAGAGCGAGAACCCGCTGCTCCGTTCCAGGCTCCACGCTGTGCCACCTTCGCACGGGACGTCGATGTGCCGTGGAGATATTTCCACTCTTCAATAACATCTGACACAAACTGGGAAACTGTGTGGGCTGCTCTGGAGTAAATCCTTAGCCTATCTCCCTTCCGCTTACACACGTATTTTACCCGAAGATGGGAAACGCTCGGCGCGCAAAACACAATCAGTAGCTACACCGGAGGCATGAAGAGATCTGTAACACTTATTATGTCATAAAAATAAAGAGCTCTCTTGATGGAATTGATTGTTTTTTAATTATATATCTTTGTAAGGAGTGTGTAATGTCGAGCTCAATCTACGTTATGGTACGCGTGCCACTACGCCGCTTTTGAGTTTCTGTCAAACCCTACCTCTCACAGAAAGAAACATCCGGCACATTTCGGTAAATGCGAACGTGTCACTCTTCTCCTTAAGCAAATCGCGTCATCTCTTTTAAAGCCGGTTTTTTTTCTTTTTCGTTTTTTGTTCAGTTACTGTAGCCCTACATCATTTAGGCTACCATTGTGACACTCCGCTGAATGAGAATAGCAACCGTCATCACGGTGGAAAAATAAATGGTTTGTTCATATTCGGTAGAACAAACCGAAAGTACAGTAGAGAACATGGATTTTAATTGGAACTGCGCTCAAACACTTATTTGATGTTATTTTATCGGCTGGTGTGATTTTCTCTGTGTGTCTGTATGGAGCAGCGACACAGTGCACAGAGATTAATTAAAGCGCCCCAATCGAGGATGTAACAGCTAGCTTTTCAGTGCCAAGGTCTAACGACAAGTAGGCCATGTTCCCCAAGGCAACAGCTAATATTTAGGTAAAAAATAACTTCCAACAAGGAAAACACATCGTTGCAAATGTGGAATTTTAAACCGTTACACAGACGCAGAATTTTCCATTAATTAAAAGCTATTTTAGTTACCGTACTGCGTTCTCGTGCCGTAACCCCATCACAGCCTTGCAATAGGAAAGAAACTCTAACGGTGGCGTAACGAAAAGCGCACACTTATAAATGCGAGGCAGTCTGTGGTCTCAACACAGACATGCATAAAATATAACAATATAATTAGTGTTGCATATTGTGAATTTGTGTTATTTCCTGAGCCATGCAGATATATTTTCTGTATTGCTGTGCATGACCTGGGACTCAACCAAGACCTTAACCGGCCAGATTACGCATGTTGATGCTAATGAACACCTCATGCATGGTGTGATTTATAATATCTTGGGTGACCAGACTCCCTGGAGGATGGTGTACAGAATACAATGAGAACCTACAATAATGGCAATTATAGTCAGAAAACCCATTGAAATATGGTAAGAAAAGAACGGGCTGTCTGGTCACCCAAAATAGTCACATGGATACCCTCTTGAGAATCTAAGATGCCCATAAGTACTGTAGATACTGAAAACCTGCACACATTAAGTAGTGTAGATACTGAAAACCTGCACACATTAAGTATTGTAGATACTGAAAACCTGCGCACATTAAGTACTGTAGATACTGAAAACCTGCACACATTAAGTACTGTAGATACTGAAAACCTGCACACATTAAGTACTGTAGATACTAAAAACCTGCACACATTAAGTACTGTAGATACTGAAAACCTGCACACATTTTCAGTTGGTACAGATAAAACTATCTAACCTTTGTGTGTAATTCATAACAATCACAAAACAAATATGACACATCTTTAATTTTTTTTAAAATATTCATGGCACTCAAATTTATTACCAAACAATCGGACCACATTACCTACCAAGAATGTTACAACAACCAGCTAAAGGGTAAACTGGGGTCATTTGCTTAGTCACCCAGGGAAACGCGTCCCTCTCGACGGCGCAGGCCTGGCTCTCCAGGGGAACCCTTAGCAGATGTTTCCAGAAACACTCAAGTATGATAATGTACTTGGGTAAGATGCATGCGGGCCCTCATAATTCACCCTCATTTGCATCCAGCTCCTTCGTTTCCCAAGTCACGGCCTTTCGGTCCCCTCTAAGTACCCCAATAAATTCAAATGTAACGCTCTTAAATGAGATCACTTACATGTGTCTTTTTCTTCTCTTATATTTATAATCTGGCACTTTGGCCTTGATTAACAAATGGCACTCAAGGCACACACGCACAATTTTTCATCCCTAATGTCGACGTGAAGTTCACGTAGCGGAGGCTAGCGGGGACGGCCCGGGCGCGCACACGAGGACGAAATTATCCCTTACTGAGCCATAGGGACATCTCATACATGCTGGCCAAGGACAATGTTTCTCACGATCAGCGATGATGTTTACGGTATAGTACAAAAAATACACAAATAAAGGTGGCTGCTAATTAAAACAAAACATCATTTAGCCTAACGTACTTCTGTTTCCAAGAACGGCCGTTTCCCTCATTTGCTCATTACTGTTCATACTTCTAAACAAGATATTTAGAAATGGTGCATTTGAGGTGTGGTATGTGTATATGGTTGAATATATGGTTGTACACTTGTTGTGTACACAGTAAGAAATGGTGCATTTGAGGTGTGGCATGTGTATATGGTTGAATATATGGTTGTACACTTGTTGTGGACACAGTATTACATGTATTAAATTTGCTAATTTTAAAATAATTTTTAAAGGGAAAGGAAATAAATAATATTTATTTTGGTGGGGGGGCATGCAGACCAGAACCAAATGGTTCTGGTCTGCATGGGCCAATGCATCCAACACTGCATTCCAGATGGTTACACCAACACTGCATTCCAGATGGGTACACCAACACTGCATTCCAGATGGGTACACCAATACTGCATTCCAGATGGGTACACCAATACTGCATTCCAGATGGTTACACCAACACTGCATTCCAGATGGGTACACCAACACTGCATTCCAGATGGGTACACCAATACTGCATTCCAGATGGGTACACCAATACTGCATTCCAGATGGTTACACCAATACTGCATTCCAGATGGGTACACCAATACTGCATTCCAGATGGGTACACCAATACTGCATTCCAGATGGGTACACCAACACTGCATTCCAGATGGGTACACCAACACTGCATTCCAGATGGGTACACCAACACTGCATTCCAGATGGGTACACCAACACTGCATTCCAGATGGGTACACCAACACTGCATTCCAGATGGGTACACCAATACTGCATTCCAGATGGGTACACCAATACTGCATTCCAGATGGTTACACCAACACTGCATTCCAGATGGGTACACCAACACTGCATTCCAGATGGGTACACCAATACTGCATTCCAGATGGGTACACCAATACTGAATTCCAGATGGGTACACCAATACTGAATTCCAGATGGGTACACCAATACTGCATTCCAGATGGGTACACCAATACTGCATTCCAGATGGGTACACCAACACTGCATTCCAGATGGGTACACCAATACTGAATTCCAGATGGGTACACTAACACTGCATTCCAGATGGTTACACCAATACTGCATTCCAGATGGGTACACCAATACTGCATTCCAGATGGGTACACCAACACTGCATTCCAGATGGGTACACCAATACTGAATTCCAGATGGGTACACTAACACTGCATTCCAGATGGGTACACCAATACTGCATTCCAGATGGGTACACCAACACTGCATTCCAGATGGGTACACCAACACTGCATTCCAGATGGGTACACCAATACTGCATTCCAGATGGGTACACCAATACTGCATTCCAGATGGGTACACCAATACTGCATTCCAGATGGGTACACCAATACTGCATTCCAGATGGTTACACCAATACTGAATTCCAGATGGGTACACTAACACTGCATTCCAGATGGTTACACCAATACTGCATTCCAGATGGGTACACCAATACTGCATTCCAGATGGGTACACCAACACTGCATTCCAGATGGGTACACCAATACTGAATTCCAGATGGGTACACTAACACTGCATTCCAGATGGGTACACCAATACTGCATTCCAGATGGGTACACCAACACTGCATTCCAGATGGGTACACCAACACTGCATTCCAGATGGGTACACCAATACTGCATTCCAGATGGGTACACCAATACTGCATTCCAGATGGGTACACTAACACTGCATTCCAGATGGGTACACCAATACTGCATTCCAGATGGGTACACCAATACTGCATTCCAGATGGGTACACCAATACTGCATTCCAGATGGGTACACACCAATACTGCATTCCAGATGGGTACACCAACACTGCATTCCAGATGGGTACACCAATACTGCATTCCAGATGGGTACACCAACACTGCATTCCAGATGGTTACACCAATACTGCATTCCAGATGGGTACACCAATACTGCATTCCAGATGGGTACACCAACACTGCATTCCAGATGGGTACACCAACACTGCATTCCAGATGGGTACACCAACACTGCATTCCAGATGGGTACACCAATACTGCATTCCAGATGGGTACACCAATACTGCATTCCAGATGGGTACACCAATACTGCATTCCAGATGGGTACACTAACACTGCATTCCAGATGGGTACACCAATACTGCATTCCAGATGGGTACACCAACACTGCATTCCAGATGGGTACAACAACACTGCATTCCAGATGGGTACACCAATACTGCATTCCAGATGGGTACACTAACACTGCATTCCAGATGGGTACACCAATACTGCATTCCAGATGGTTACACCAACACTGCATTCCAGATGGGTACACCAACACTGCATTCCAGATGGGTACAGAAATACTGCATTCCAGATGGGTGCACCAACACTGCATTCCAGATGGGTACAGCAATACTGCATTCCAGATGGGTACACCAATACTGCATTCCAGATGGGTACACCAATACTGCATTCCAGATGGGTACACCAATACTGCATTCCAGATGGGTACACCAACACTGCATTCCAGATGGGTACACCAACACTGCATTCCAGATGGGTACACCAATACTGCATTCCAGATGGGTACACTAACACTGCATTCCAGATGGGTACACCAATACTGCATTCCAGATGGGTACACCAACACTGCATTCCAGATGGGTACACCAACACTGCATTCCAGATGGGTACACCAATACTGCATTCCAGATGGGTACACCAACACTGCATTCCAGATGGGTACAGCAATACTGCATTCCAGATGGGTACACCAATACTGCATTCCAGAAGGGTACACCAACACTGCATTCCAGACGGTTACACAAACACTGCATTCCAGATGGGTACACCAACACTGCATTCCAGATGGGTACACCAACACTGCATTCCAGATGGGTACACCAACACTGCATTCCAGATGGGTACACCAACACTGCATTCCAGATGGGTACACCAACACTGCATGTTCAATTTCGTACAGAGCATGCAGTACTTTTACATTTCTTGTTTTGCACAGTAACATTTTCAGTGTTAAATCACCTCAGTGTTGGTTTTACTCTGATGGAGTATGCATACATGTGATCCCTATATAAACCATGTTAGAGATGATTTAAAACTGACCTCTTTTATTGTGTGTCTTTGAAAAGACGAGATAAGAAATAAAAAGCTTTTCCCACGTTTCTCCATAGCCTACTAATGACTCCCGCTCCCACCCACCTCCAACCACCCCCGCCCGGCCCTGCCTCTACACCACGTCACAGCCCAAACAATTTGGTGAAATCAAATCACCGTTTAAATTTATAAATCTAAATTTATTTGAAGGTTGTCATTTTTAAGGTGTTGGAAAGCATATTTGAGGTTTGGCTTTTTTCTCCGATTTGAAACATTGGCTTTCTGGAGCTATGATACAGTGGCACGGTGTTCATCACTGCAGGTTAAATCTGTCGCTAAATTTATTGTCCAATGTTCTCACTTCGCTCTCCTCATCCTTCACAGGGATCGGCAGAGAAAGGCCCTTTTAGCGATTAATTACCAACACCATCGCAGAACGATGCACACAGCGAACTCCTTTCTTATTTCCTTTATTAAACATTTTAAAACAGCTTCATTATAATAATGTATTTTGATTAACGATGTTTACCGCATAGCCAGTTCTGTAAATTACTTATCCATAAATTAAAATAATACAAGTAGCTTGCATGAAGTATTGCCTAAATGTAAAACGTAACAGTCCAATTCATTTTCAGCAACTCTTGTCTACATAAAATATACATGTATAAAGATGAATAAAGGTGTAAATGAATTATTTCAAATTTTCCATGCCAGTGTCCAAGAGACCAATGGGGTCACTACACACATTTCACCTGTAATTAGAAAAGTATAAATCATATGTTTATCTAGGCCTAGCTTTCAAAACAATAGTTATTTTTGGTTCTATCATACATCTCTTCTTCATCAAGATCATTATGATACAAATATTGTTTAACTAAAGAGCACGCTTATTAGAAGAGCATGTTATTATTTATTGTGATATACATTTTATAATAAAGCCACACATCGCTTCTGTTACAGCTGGATCACTTTAAGGGTAGTTTCTCCTGACAAATTTTTCTATTGAACTTTATGGAAAAATAAGTCATAAGAAGAAACCCTTCAAGTTATCCATCCATATGGATAAAAGTGATGGTTTAACTATGTGTTCCATACTGTTCCAGTGTAATTTACAGCTAAATCCCCCCAATTCCCATAGATTTCCATTCAAATGCAGAGAAGTTATAGTATCACTTGTAGGAGTACCAGAAAATAAGATATCAAGAGTCTTTTGATATTGTTGGGTCACAGACACCAGGAAGTCATGGCATGTAAAGGATATCCGACCAAATATAAAAAAATATTACTTTATTCTACATGATGTTAAACTGTCAAATATTTTGTGATTCCCAAAAATGGGGAGAACTATGTAAAAAAGTTTCTATAATTTCTAAATGGTACATCCGATATGGATGAAAATACCCTCAAATTAAAGCCGACAGTCAGTCATTGTATTCTGTCAAACTCAAAGTGCTAGAATACAGAACCAAAATAACAAAAAATGTGGCACTGTCCAATGAATTATGGTGCTCACTGTATATATAGCCACCCACCCATACACAAACGCGCACACACACACACACACGCACACGCACACACGCGCGCACACACACACACACACACACACGCACACGCACACAAAAAGACAGTATCCTGCACTACGACTTTCTTGAACCAAGAAAAATAAAGACGTAGAAGACACACTCATGAGTAAGAGATAATAAAACTTTTCCGCGAGTGGGATCGAGACACACAATTGTATTTAATGCTGCCAGCAAAAGTAAATAAAACCATCTAATCTGAAATCATCTGGCATTATATGGACGAGGAAAGAGCCATAAAAGGGTCTAATTATTTCCAAGCACTTCTGTTATTGAGCTAAATGAACCAATTACTGTACATAGAAAATGGTGCCACCCTCACAAGCTGGAACATTTTATGAAAAAACAGTGACAAACCAAAATTCCTCTGTGAAACAAAATTAAGTTTTGCAAGTTTTAATATCAGATGTAACATCTTGCATAGCCGTTATTATTTGACTGTACAGGGCTGTACTACTGGAGGAAGACGTTTTGCTTTTCAAACAGACAGCCTGTACAAGGAGTGCCAACTTGTCTGCAGCCAGTGATCCAAATTTGACGTTGCCAGCAACCCAGAAGGTAATACAAGCCTGAACGACATCCAGGAGCGTGAAAAGAAAAGCCACAAAATATACTCTTTTTTTCACCTCAGCGGGAAAATGAATCCGTCTTTTATTCTTTGTCTAATGAACACATAAATATAAATAGACGCATACCTGCTGTATTCACACACTCTACTCAGTGGAAGCAGTGAACAATTTAACCAAAGTATATTTCTTTAATTTTATATTTAAGAGGCCTATTTATCAAAATGGAACTGTGTCAATGATATCTTAAAATATTTATTTGATTCATTTTACATACGGTAAACTAAAATGTACCAGTCGTTATGCTCAGAATGACCTGCATGTATCATTGTTAACATATTGAGGGTGAAGGTTGGGTTGAAAAATAAATTTCTCAGCCATTAGATCTACATTAACCTGTAACCTGTTCAATTAGATATATTTAGCTAATAGCTGAATAATATGAAAAAATTGCACCATTCTCCATTGAGTTTTTTTCCCTTTTTGTTCCCGAATTTGCAAATGAAATGAGGTAGTGACTGCTGTCATGTGTTGCTAGATAGGCCGTGACTGTCAACTTTCAATTAGTTAAAATTTAAAAATATAACACTTTTTGCTAACGTCCTGGCAGTATAACATATTGCTGTTCATTTACAAATATACTGTCTATACACGGTGTATATATATATATATATATATATATATATATATATATATATATATGTGTTCTGGACTTAGATAATGTATTGTTAAAAGTGGTGATTGATAATGAGGTGGGAATTACAGGGTTACAGCGAGTACTGATTAGCCCATCCCTGATAACAGCATATGAATGACATAAAATAACAGAGGCGTAAAATAACAGTGTTCAAGTTACAGCACTTTATCGAAAACTCCCCCTCTCCAGTTCCACTCACAGCACTGGGGAGTGGAGAGTTGGTGGTGGTTGGTGGGGGGGGGGGGGGGGGGTGCACTACATCAGATGAAGTTTCTAGTATAAACTTTCGATGGGAACTTTTTCAAGGGCATTTTCTAAGCCGGTGAGAATGTACAGCAAACTGCAAATGAATGGCATCTCATCGATAAAGAAGTGTGCCGAGTACTACGTTATAATCCTGCATTGGCCTTCAATAAAACCCGTTGCCTGATTATGTTTTTAGTGTATGCTACTAAAAGTTACTTCGATGTAAGTGTGACTGCAAAAAAAAAACTGTCAAATAAATGAGACTACTAGTTAAATTACTGTATTAGTATACTTCCCGTTAACTAATCAATCTGAATGTAGTACTAATAGTATTAGCCTTCTGGTCATATAAGCCCTAGTAGTACTAACGGTATTAGCCTTCTGGTCATATAAGCCCTCGTAGTGGCAGACAACATTAATAGCAGTTGAAATGGAAGCAGTTTGCACATTCTGAACCATGACAAGTGCTGTTTTAATGCAGATTTCGAACAGCACTCAGCACAGGGCAAGCTTCTGAAGTAGCAGAAAAAAAGGTGTTTACCTTTAGGGTAAATGTACTTAAAATCAGGAAAAGGCTTTGTAGAGCAAGTCGAACATTTTAACATCTTTGTATTTCATCGAAATCACTGACAACAAAATTGCCGCTAGCAAGTTTTTTTTCCTGTTCTCTCTCCCCCTCTCCCTCTCTCTCTCTCTCTTTCACAAACTTAACTATGACATCTGGTACGGTTTATGAAAGGCATGACAACAGACACTCCAGCACTGCATAAATGTGTGTCAGAGAGAGAGAGAGAGGCGTAGCGCTTTTTTTTTTTTTACTGGAGGGAATAAAATGTAAAGAGATCTGTAATTACCATTATTTAAACAGCTCAGAATAACAAGTGGATTATGCAGATCCCGCCATTGTGAACCAAGAGCATCTTTTTTAACATTTCCAGTGCTTTTGTACTTTATCATCTCAGAGCAATTGCACAGTGCTGTGCAAAAACCGTACTGTGCGTACACGTATAGATTATTCATCTCCTCACTAAACACTAGACCGTCGTGGAGAATGAGTTCAGAGAAATACTAATGCTATGTGCCGTATTCCAGAAGCATTACTGGCACTCAAATGAACACCTGCTGAATAAAATGTAGTTTGCATTTTATAGGTTTATTTTACGTTCTACAAATATATTAAATTTGAAAGTTGGATGCGCAAATATTTGGTTTATATAGGATGTGCTGTGAACGTATGTTTTGAGATGATTATAATTGTAGACTGAAGAAAAACATCCCCGTGTGTCCTTTATTTAAAGCCTTAAATTAGATTGACAGTTTAGGTACATTAAACAGTTAAAGCCACATACATAGTAAACCCAGTAGCAATCTTAGGAAGGCATATGTTTTTGTTCGTTTTATTTCTTGTTTATTTATTCAGCATGACAAAATAAAAATATCCAGATGCAAATTATCACAAGCCGCACTTCTTTTAAAAAAAACAAAAACAAATAGAAAAGCATTTAAAATGAGAAACATTCTGAAACTGACACAGTAGGAGTTGAGGAAATTAATCTGATTAATGGTGCTGATGCATCTGAATGAAGCGATTGCTGCTAGACATAGTGCATTGCTTTATACAGCCAATGCATTTCTGCATTATTATCTTTAGCACCAGTCAGATATGCAGTGCAATTCATCAATAAATTTGTTTCATAATGGTTTGTGACACTTGTGACTCAGCTGTACATTGTTAAGAACTGAAAGCTTGTTTGTGAGTGTGTGTGTGCGTGTGCGGATGTGTGTGGGCATGTGTGAGTTTGTGTGTGTGTTTGCGTTTATGCTTGCCTGCGACTGTGTGTGTATTTCTATGCGTTTGTGCAACTACGTGTGTGTACGCGCATGTTTGCCTGTGTTTGTACAAAGTATGTGCGCTTTTCGATCCGTGTGCACGTGCATTTCTGTTTGTGTGTGCATACAGTATGTATGAATGAATGAATGAAATGAGTGTGCGTGTGAATTTATGTGTGTGTGTGTCACTGTGTTCGCCAGTGTGTGTGTGCGTGTGTGCGTGAGTGTGTGGGCCTTTAGAAAGGGAAGACCGACACTATAAGCTGGTGGTGAAATTAAATATTAGGAGTATCCATAGAGGCCAGCAGGTGGGATAAAAGTTACTGTCACACAGGGCAGCAGAGTCACAAAAGACTAGCGGTGCCGTGTTACCCCGCGGCCGGCCCTGGGCCCGGGTTCGAAGAATAAAACGTGTTAACCCACAGTAATAAATCCCTCTCCACATACAGCCCCACGCTTTCCACAGCGAAGACATCACTGACGATGTGGGGTGGGCCTGAGCCGGACACATCCACTCAATTACACAACTGCCAATCAACGTCATTTTAATAATGTATCAAAATACACGTCACCCCCCCCCCTCCCCCTTCTTCAAGTAAGTACGGCCTCAACTCAGATCCGCCTGATATAACATGATTTAGTTTTTTTTTTTAAAGAGAGATGGATTGACAAAGGGGGGGGAAAAAATGTCAATTTGGCTTTAAGTCACTGAGACAGCTAAGCACTGTAATTACTGTCATGGCCACACAAAAGCACTGTACTTACTGTGCTAAATGCCAATTCAGCTTTCAGTTCAGCAACTTAAGTACAAGTACATAACTTTATTGGCTATCTGAGTATGGGGGTGTGTGGAAGTCTGTTAATGCATGTGAGGTGGCTTTTTTTTTTCTTTGGCTCAATCTTTCTTTCTTGAGAGAAAATAAATGGTTGTCCAGCAGCTCCCTCTTGTGGACGCTGTGGTAACTGCGCATCGGGTCTGCTGTTGAGCTACTTTCCCCCATGTATCTTTGCTGCAATGCTTGAGACTGATCTGTCCTCAGCTGCTTCCTGTTAAAAAACACCCACCATGCTCCATCTGCATTTACAGTCTGTGTCTAATATGGTCGAAGCTGACCACCAGCCACCCCCCCCTTACTTAAATATTTAGACGTTCGATTTCCACCCCTGTAAGGAACTGACTCATGCCCTCTCCCCTTAAAACAAATCGATGCGGAGGGTTCGAGCGGCAGTGAAATGTTCAACGTAAACAAGTTCAAGCGGAGGCTATAGGGGCCCAAGTGAATTTGATGTAAATGTATTCGCAGCTATAGTGTAATGCAAATGCATATTGAAACAGCAGGATTATACAAGAAAGGTCAGTGAACATGTTACATTCTGGAAGGCTGTTGGCACTTTTCAAAAAAAGAAGAAACAGAAAGAACCCAAAAACCAAAAAGGATGCATGTTTTCTACCACAATACACAACAAAGCCCCAACGATTTATTCAGGAAAGAAAGAAAATCATTATTAATAAAATAAACAAAAATGTAAAAAAATTTAAAATCAATATGTATTCCATTGCCTGTTGAAATGCAATAAAATGGGGGGGACAAAGGTAGCATGCGCTGAGATAATGGCGGAGGGCGTGTTTGTGAACACGCGTGTGCGATCCAATGTTTGTGAAATGGGGGTGATAAATACGCAGTGACCCCCTCGTCACGGCTCCAGGAAAGGACGGCCCGCCCTTGCCGTTTCCTTCAGGGACGGACGTCTGGAGCTCGCCGCGGGGGGGGGCACCACATTAATATCCTCGCACCGACCCCATGACAATACCCCCATTATGAATGTATGGGCCCGTATATTATGCACCTTGAACCATCCGCAAACCGCTTGCTTTTCTTTCTTCTCCATTTGAACTACAGCCAAGAGAGAAAGAGAAAGAGAGAATCTCTTTTTTCTCTCGTTTCCCCTCTTCCTGTGGACAAAAGCCACTCCCCCCACCCCCACCCCCATAAACACTTTCCTCTCTCCCGGCTCCTGTTCTAATCAGTTACCTTGTGACACCTACCTCCACTACAAATGATTGTTTGCCTTTATTGGCCTCTGTGTTTTTTTTTGTGTGTTTTTTTTTTTTTGCTCTATCTCTTCCTAGCAGGCATGGTGTATCCGTTATAATTACAATTTAAACTGGTAAGAGCTCACTGGGTTAAACCACAATTTCAAACGGGTGAAGAAAAAAAACACACAAAACAAAACACAAAAAAAAAAAAAACCCTGCTTGTCTCTACAGAGGTAAACACCGCCGTCACCGCAACCAACTGCAACAACATCAACAGCAACAACAGAAGCAGCAACAAGCAGCGTGTTATTATGGTGTGACTAAATGGAAAGCACGGTACATGGCTCGGGTGCCTGTCCAGATATCGATTGCTCCCGTGGCTACGACGCTAACAGTAGCGGAGAGCCGCTGAACTTTAAAGCAAACAGACCCCCTTGCACTCGGCGTTCCTCGCGGCGGATCGATACATCACGGTCCCTGCACGGGAAATGCCTCTATCTGGACTAATGGCCTTCCCGCTAGTTACTGTGAGTTAGGGCCACGCCAGAGAACCTGTGCGATGCCTCGCGCCTGCGCAGAGCTCAGAACCACAGCGTTCGGCCTGCACACGCTGTAAACATGAATACAAGCACAGACACATTCATGCATACATACTTGCATACATACATACATACATACATACTAATACTGTGCAGCCAGAGCCTCTAGCATGCGATACGTCTCACAAATAGCCTGCTGCTACATTTATACACCTACACACAGATGCACACTCACACACACGCAGACATACTGTAGAGCCTACAGGCCACTGGGCCACACTCTCAATATATACACATAGATACAGATACACACAGCAGACACATACTTACATAGAAGTCCATGCATATATACATACACATGCTACGTACCAATACTGCAGTTTTCGAGCCTTGATGCCTCAGTCAGAATGCTAACACACTCTTCATACATGTACATTTAGATACACAAAAACACATGTAAATGGAGTACATACAAACACGATAATACTGCACAGCCAAAGCTTCTCGCACACTGTGGGCCTGATTCACTAAGACCTTTAGCATGTGCAAAACCTTTTAGGACACGCAAAACAAATACCATGACCAATCATTGGTCGTGTTATTGGTTTTGCACCAATCACTGGTTATGTTATTCGTTTAGCATGTGTAAAAAGGTTTTTCACATGCTACATGTCTTTGTAAATCAGGCCCTATGTGTCAGTCACATAGTCTGCTGTCACACTAAATGTAGACACACAAGATACACACACACACACACACACACACACACACACACACACACGCACAGCTAAATAAAGTCACACACATACGCACACGCAGGGTAACATTTATCCACTACAGTAAATGTAAAGTACGTTAAAAATCAAGGATTTTTGGAAGTAAATGGTTGCTATGGATTCTGGCATTCCAAAGTTCCAAGTTCAGGAGTTATTTACATTTAATTCCCAAGCACTAATTTCTGATTTTTGAATTACCAGCTTATTAACCATTTATCACCTGGTTACTAACAGTTTACTACCTGTTTTGGAAAATAAGTCCTGCTTAAACAGTGATGTAGTAAAGAACCTGTGAGTGTTTTTACTGAATATTTAACAGCCATTAAAATACAGCAGTACCTATTATTCTCACAGTAAATATATTCCTGGGAGGATAATTATATTTGGAAAAAAGTAAAGGATTACTCTTAGTTTTTCATCTCATACGTATACAGTCTTGATTTTAACAAAAAAAATATTCATATAATAGGTAGCAACACTGTGACTACTAGAAAAAAACGAACTGAATCATTTCAATATCAATAACTGACTCATCATGTGGGAAGTAGGGTATTGAATGATGTCAGTAATACATCAATAAAACGGAAGAAAAATCGCAATCGATTTTTCCCCAAGTGCCCGGTTAACACCCTTCCATTTCGTCTAACTGTAATTCAGCCACTGTAATGGCTGGACATGGTGTAGGTCTGTCGGCGAGCCTAATTGTCTCGGTGATATTAGGCAGATTGACCCTAATATTCCTCACACCATTACACAGGGCCCTGCTCCCCTGTGGAAGGGGGACGTTTCTAAATGAGGAGCAGGGGGTTCGGCATGGCTGGGCACCGCACCGCCCCTTGTCCATTCTGTGTGAAGAAGAGGACACACCCCATATTCACACCGCCCTGTCCTGTACACGCCCGTGACAAGACCCTGGGTACCCAATGGGGCATGCACACATACACACACACACACAGTAACAAGCACAAGCACATGCACATGCGCACGCACGCACACACACACACACACACACACACACACACACACACGACAGACCCCTCCCCCCACCCACCCTATTTCTGCCGCTGGCACAGTTTATATGAAAGAATAATGTGATTAGTGTTATTCTTCTGTGAAAAAGTTATTCATGCAATCTGGAAGGCTCTACCTTGAGTTTCAGAAAACGAAAAACACGGGAGAAGAGGGTTTCTTTCTCCCTCAGATAATGTTGACTGCGGTTCTCCCTGCAGCACGTGGAGGTGGCTTTAACACGCAGTTCCGGCGAAGCCACCAGCTTAAGCCCCGCCCCCTTCCCTGAGAAGCGTTCCAGGCCTTAACCCAAACTGCACAGGGTATATCTGGAGTTACCCGAGTCAAGAACTGGCCCAGACCTGCCGGTGCCGATCCCCCCTCCCCCCGTCGCCTGGCGTTTCAGGTTAGGGGTATACCACAACAAGCGGTGGGAAAACGGTTCAAAGCGACAGGCGGAGCGGAGAGAGCGCTTTTCCAACCGAAATCACCTGATCCCCATACGCAGATTTGCTTCCCTCGCTAAGCTAGCTCACAGGAGAGGAGTGAGTGGAAGACAAACTCTGAGAAAGTAAGGGATTTAGGGGGGGGGTTTGGGCCAATCCGCAAAGTGGGGCGGCGAGGCAGAGGCCGAGGCCAAGCACCTGAGAGTGCGTGTGGGTTGGGAGTGAGGGGAGGGGGGTGCAAACATGGCACCCTACCCGAGGCACCAAAACCAAGCGCAACAGATTTGTGGGCCCCTCTGCCATCTCCTGAAGGTGATCCGTTTCCTCCGTCAACAGCTCCCAAATCAGAGCTCACCTCCGCAACCGGGCACTTGTCTTTTACAGACGCTTCAAAAACGAGATTTTCATCCAGCTCTTTCTGTATTCACTCACTCACACACACACACACGCACGCACGCACGCACGCACGCACGCACACGCACACACACACACACACGCACACGCACACACGCAATCCCACGCACACACACACACATGCAAATGTGCCTCTGCAGAGACTGCAGTTTCCTGCTGTAAGGTATTAAGAAAACGCAACTTAACTTAATGAAGCACTTGATTTGATTCCCAGAGCTAGTATACAATAACATTAAAAGGCAAAAATACAGAAATTTTGAAAAGAATGGCAAAAATTTAAGTAAGAGTGTAAAAGAAGGCCTATTTAAATTGTACTCCACTGCTTCCTTACAAAATAAGAAAGCATAGTTTTAGCTGCTCTCAGACTTCCAGTTCTTAATCGTAGTTTACTGTCTTTGTGCTAAAATGGAGGTGGCAGCGTCTAATCCAGTGCGATCCTAAGACTCAGAGTCTAATTGTCTCGGTGATATTAGGCAGATTGACCCTATATTCCTCACACCATTACACAGGGCCCTGCTCCCCTGTGGAAGGGGGACATTTCTAAATGAGGAGCAGGGGGTTCGGCATGGCTGGGCACCGCACCGCCCCTTGTCCATTCTGTGTGAAGAAGGGGACACACCCCATATTCACACCGCCCTGTCCTGTACACGCCCGCGACAAGACCCTAGGTACCCAATGGGGCATGCACACATACATACACACGTGCATGCGCACGCACACACTCACACTCACACTCACAAGCACACACACATATGTGTGCACACACACAATCAAACACACACACACACACACAACCAAACACACACACGCTCACACAAATGCACGCGCGCATACACACACATACACAAACAAACACACACACGGACATGTACACACACACACGTGCACATAGCTACGTATTCGCACACGGACACACATATGCATGCATGCAACAAGACACTGGGTACCTAATAGGGCACACACACACACACACACACATGCATACATACTGTACATGGCGCATGCATGCATGCACACACATATATACACAGGCATGCAAACACACTCACATGTATCATTCTTTGAAAAAGTTTCAAAACTTTTAGAATGTTGTTGATAGTTTTCATACGCAATATAGAAGAGCATATCATCCATTTTTTAAATTATGATGCCAAAATCCAATTTTCATTCAATTTCAGACTTACACATGGATATGTGTTTCACTGCTAGCCACTCTGTGATTAGCACAATTTCCACAGTTCTTAGGTCAGTGGAATTAATTGCAGAAATAGAAAGAAACACACTGTCTCTCACAGGTCAAACCTCGCATTTGACAAAACCCAGGTTTTTAATATCCGTGAAATCAAAAGGCAGTGGCATTTTCCCTGAGCTTGAAACCCTACTCCGTTAACAACGGCATATTCATCTTCGATGCTTTTTTCCACAACCCCCCCCCCCCCCATCATTTCTGCTTTCATCAAAAGCGGGGCGTGAGTTTGATTGCTTTTGTCCTGTTCCTTTCGCACCTCTCATAATGTTGTTTTAAAAAAGGAAACATGGAAGCAATTAGATTTTTTTTTTTACTCCGCGTTTTATTTTTCAGAAATGACTACCACATTGGCGTCCGCGCGGAGAGTCAAACGCCGGGTGCAAAGCGGGAGGGTCCCCGGGTGGGGGGCACTCCCAAAGACGGACCCCGGGGCCTAGAGAATCTGTTCGTATCACACCGACAGAGCGTGTGTGTTTGACAGGCTGAGTAATCTCCAAACACGTCAGATCACACGCACACACCACACCACAGTCACAGTAAGCATGAAAAATAAGCTCTCCCCCCAAAAAAGAATAAATATCCTGACAAATCACACTTCACCTCTTCACCCCCCCCCCCCCTTCACCCCCACCTTGTCCCCCCAGATGTGGTTTAGAAAACAAGATGATAGCGGGGCCCTTCTCTTTGCACATCTTGAAGAAAAGCTGATTTGATCATAACCATTATAAAATATTGGTCTGGTTTTTAAAAACCAGAGTAACAGTACAGGTTTAGACATTTAAAAACTCCTAAGTGATAGATTAGGTTTCAACAATTAACTTCACACAGTAGCTCAAAATTTCTGCACATCCATAAAACTTACAGAGAAAGAAAGATCTTATATTCCAAACAAAAAAAATCTGCATTCTAAAGCAACTAAGAGACCGACGAAGAAACAATTAAATAAATAATTTCAATAAATTACAGGGATTAGCTGAAATACAGCCATCTTCACAGTACCTCAGAAAGAGTCAGTTTAATGGAAATGCATAAAACCTTAAGAGCGAATGACGAAGCGCTTTCACGCCCGATCCCTTGACGGACAATAAAGAGGCCTCTTGATCGCTGCCCACTTCACATAAACCCGATACCATCTGTGCCGGACGGACCCGGGGCCCCCCGAAAACGTGTCAGGCGATTGGCCGCTTCCCAGCCAGCGGAGAGGACGCCGGGATGCCATTGGCTGGAAGGGGCCCGAGAGTGGGCTCGAGAGCCAGGATCTGTCCCCGCGTTTTCTCGGGGAAGGATTACAGTGGCCACTTGTTCAGCGGGCGCCGAATCATTACAAAGCGACACTGGGCCCGACTGTGCTCAGGAAAATCTGTCACCAGGGTCCGGCGTGAGTGGCCATCCAAATTGAAAAAGTCTGCCACTAGGAGAAGGGGGGAAGGATGGGGGGGGTGGGAGAGAGAGAAGGAAAAAAATGTGCTCATCAATTGCTGGCAGCAGATCGAGGGAGGAGATTATTGGAAGGCAACACTGCAACAGATGTCTGATGAGTGTCTATTAACCTGCTTCCTACATCTTGTACTCCTGGCTGTGATGACTTCAGACTGTGAAACCTTGTCCGGCCCAATAGGAGGGGGCTCGTAATCCCCGGAAAAATATTGCGGTCCCGCTCTCCTGATTCGCTGGCCTCGGCTTGTTGGCACTGCTGTTGCCGGGCGGAGACATAACAGCCGGGCCCGCTGCCCCTCAGCCATCCCTCACTCCTCCTGATTGCTTCCTCAAATTTAGGCTCCGTCGCCGTGAATGCAAATGCGGGCGTTATCAAACATCCGTGTACTCCGGGATGGGACGGAGGGGGGGTGGTGTCCGGCTGCCTTCTGAGAGGCACGGAAGGGAGGCGTTTTCGAATTTTGCGGGTGCCGTGCCGAGTCGAGCCGAGCCGAGTCCAGCGAGCTTCTCTGACGCTCTACCGAAGGAACACGCTCAGGTCTGTGGCTCTCTGAGAGGTCGTGAAGAGTTCATTCGTTTTGAGTGGGATGTTTAAATCTGGACCACCGGACCAGAGGGTTGGTGAGCACTTTTTCTATGTTGAGCTGACCATTTAAACCGGCGTGGTGATCAAACGTGCAAACTGTGCCATAAACCCCACCCCCTGACAGCAATGCTCACAAATGCCTTGCCCCTCTCACACAAATTTTACACGTCTGCCTCGCCCCACCAATTCCAATTCCCTCCCCGCATGACCAACCCCGTCACCAATTTCCCGCCCTATTTGAGTCCTTTTCCCGCTCAGCAACGGCACTCGCGCTCAACCTTATGCCGAGTGTCTAAACTGAGAATACCTGCTCTCTTGTGTCCCATTCTTTACATCACAGCAGTCCTTTGGCAGAGTCCTGCAGGATGGGGGGTTATGGGTAACGGGTAATCTGCCCCTCCATACATCCAAAAGCTCATCAGACCCTACACACCTGCCAGATCCCTGCGTTCCGCCTCCTCAGGACGACTGGTACCTCCCCCCTCTTCATACTAGCACCCGGTCTCGACGTCTGTCTGTCCTGGCCCCACGGTGGTGGAATGAGCTCCCCGTGGAGGTCAGAACAGCAGAAAGTCTGACTGCCTTCAAGCGCAGATTGAAGACTCACCTCTTCAAGCTGCACCTCTCTCCACCCCTCCCTACCTCCTTGTGACCATTGTTATCAATATTGTGTGGTTACCCCCCTGTGTGGTTGTTTTTAACGCACTTGTTCCTACTTCGGAAATGCACTATGTACGTCGCTCTGGATAAGAGCGTCTGCTAAATGTCTATAATGTAATGTAATGTAATTTGGGCATTCAGGCACTTGTTCTTCCTGTATAGAGGACAGTATTTCAGTATCAGTCTGGAGTGGAAGAGTGGCAAGCTCAAGTATGAGGGGTTTATAAAATAACTTATTTGGAAATGACAGTTGCAGATTTAGACACAGAAAAGTTTAATGGTGTTAAAAAAAAAAAAAGAGAAACAAATTATGCAAAATAAAAATAAAATTCAAATTCCTAAATGCAACAAAACCTGTGGGGTTTTTCATCATCCTTCTATGAACAAAACTCTATTAATCAGATACAAATGGTACATTTACAGTATATTGGATAAGAACCAACAACTACTTTTTAACCAAAATACGTAATCTTACTTAAGCCGAAAAAAACCGTACAATGCAGCAAAAAACTAAAATATATGACTGTAGCTTTTCCTCCCTTTCAAATGTTTTTATACTTTCATTCCTACTTTCTTTATTTTTTCTTGCCTGCCCCCCCCTCCCCCCAACCCTTTGGGCTTTTCTGGAAAGAGGCCCATTTGTAATCCAAGCCAACCCCACCCCACCCAGTCACAGAGAGTACATGGCAGTTAGCTCGCATTAAAAAAAATGTTTTACTAGCAGGCAATAGCCATGACCTTAGATGATACGCCTGGCTTACAGCGGTGCTTGAGGAGGAGCCGTGGAATGGGCTCTATGCTCCACATCTGCTCCTGCATTAAAGGCATATGGGGGGGTGCGGGCCGCGAACAGAGCCAGGGCCCATCACGGTGATGTCGTGGTTAACCCCGCCCACCTACCCGCCCGCCCGCCTCCAGTCAGTCCTCCGGCACCGGGCCGGCCTTAACGAAAGTGCCCCGGTGTAACCGCGCGGAGGACGAGGAGGGGAGGCGAGGGGGGGGGGTACGGTACGGCTGGATTAAGGGGGCGTCGTTATGCCAAACAGCTGTGGGCGCAAGGGGGCCTTGCTCGGCAGGTGATAACCATCAGTACCCTTCCTGCTTTGTTGAGATGCCTGACCGTATTACAGTGGCTGCGGTTTTAAGAAGCTGTAGAAAGTCAGAGGGACTCAGTCTTCGCTCGTGGGCCGACTTTAATGAAGAAATCAAATTCAGCTAAGCCTCTGCCAACCGCCGTCCCGCGCCTCTGATCTTTCTGGGCCCGGCTGAGAGAGACGGAAGAGGGCTGCAGGGTGTTGGGGTGCTGCAGCCCTCTTAAAAAAAGTTGTAGGGGGTGTAAAAAAGCAGTCCATTACAAATTTATCAAAAGAGAAACTGACATTGCGAGGCTGGGTTACAGCTCCACTGAACGGCTATAGATCCAGTTCATGCTTCCGTGGAGTTTCTCCGGTGGGCTGGGACGGAATGGTACACCCAATTTGGGTGGAGAGGGGGGGGCGGGGGTGTTAAGGGGTTGTTGGCGTTTTTCCACAGTTTTGACTTTCCCCGGTCCAGATAAGGCTTTGTCACTTTGTGGCGAGGATGTTATAAAGTCTGATTACAGTCAGGTCCGCAAACGGGCCGCAAATGGCTCGCCGCTAATCCCACATTCATTAAAGGCGCTTTGTTGCAGGCCGGGGTGAAAATTAAGGGGTGTGCGTGTATGTGTTTGTGTGTGTGTGTGTGTGTGTGTGTGTGTGTGTGTGTGTGTGTGTGTGCATGTGTAGGTGTGTGCACGCACATGCGTGTGCATGTGGGTGTGTGTGTGTGTGTGGTGTAACTCAATAACAGTCGATTGAATACAGAAAGCAGTTTCACGCCACCCAAGAGAAGAGGCTCGGATGTGTGGGAAGCTCTCTACACAGCTCCTCCGTCCACGAACAAGACATTCCTTGTTCCTGGTTTAAGGCACAAACAGATTAAGATGAATCGAGGCCAGCTTAGTGACTTTCGGGGAGAAAAGTGGAGAGCTCCTGATCAATAAGGCTTAGGGAGGGAGGGAACCAAAGGCCAGAGTCTGCTCATACAAACGTGTTCTCTAGCGCTTCTTCCCTTTAAACCGTCCAAAGTCACAAGGGCACAAATTTAAATTTAGAATAACCAATAAGGAATGCAAGCAGAAAGGGTGCACTGGTCCAAGTAGACAGTGAAGAGATTCGATTAAAAACACCAATAAATTCAGCTACAATGTATTAAGAAATTGTCTGAACAAGTCTGTTTAGAAAGCAAAATAATTAAAATGCAAAAGTATTTTGGTGTTTTTTAAAATTCCTTTTTAAAGCCACTTATGAGAGTTTTATTTTCAAACTTAAACTCCATCGCACTTCTGTGTTGTTACATACAGGTGCAGCTCAAAAAATTAGAATATCGTGAAAAAGTTAAATATTTTTTGTCACTCATTTCAGAAAGTGAAACTCATATATTATATAGATTCATTACACATAGAGTGAAATATTTCAAGCCTTTATTTATTGTCATTTTGATGATTATGGCTTACAGCTAATGAAACCCAAAATGCAGTGTCTCAGAAAATTAGAATATTTTTGCTTTAACATATTTTTAAAGTATCATATTTAATATTTGGTCGCATATCCTTTGCATGCTGTTACTTCCTGAAGTCTGTGATTTCACGATATTCAAATTTTTTGAGCTGCACCTGTACTCAAGGAACTTCCAAAGAATCTAACTAGCGATATAACTAAATCATAGCGTAAGTGCACGACCGCTAATCAAACTACTCAAGATATCTGCCTGAATGAATAAAGGCACACACAGTGCAGTATGCCCGTACACTGTGGATCAACACTGACATTAAAAGGGCATCGCTCATTTTAAAGACGGACTGACTGAATGAATTAGTGCGTAAGTGCAGTATGCGCTTATGTGCGCTGGTATATTACTGAACACATATGTTTACGCATGAATGCACGTGTGTGGCCATGCATACATGTGCACATGGACCTGTGTCCGCATGTATATGTATGTATGTACACATATGAATGTTAGGTTATATTTCATAGACACAAATACATAATTGTACATATGAACAGTGTTCATGCATGTTACAGTGCATGGAAAAATAATTGTATACATGTATGTATACCTGCATGTATGTATGTATATACCATATGTAAGAATAGATATTTTTTTAGGATTAGATTTTTACCACTCTGCAATAAGGCCTTAATACTCCCACGTGACCTGCTGCAAGGAACCATGGTCCGGAATCATGGTGCCTGTGCCCCCGATGTTCACTGTGATCAGGCAGAATCATTTGGGTTAACGCTGCAATTATAACGCAAAGCTTATTATCTGAAGCGGGATCCGATACACTTCTTTCTAATAACATATTGCATGCCTCCAGTTAGGAAGACGTCTTTTTAAAACTAACCCCTTAAGAGGCCTCTGCCATCATAAACTTAATGGAAATGAACATTCTGTGAAGGCGAGCAGAAACACAGCGACGGTTCCATTAATCAGTTTCTTTTTCACTGATTAAACTTCTTGCCACGCAAGTTTGTAGATAGTCATTTTAAGCAGGCTTTAATGATGGAAAGGTAATAAAGGCTGGATGGCTTGTTTCTCTCTCACTCTCTCTCCCTCTCTCGCTCTCTCTCTCTCTCTCCCTAGCCTTCCAGCTCACCTTGTTATTAGCGGTTTTAAACAAAGGCGTATCTCGCGCCGTGGGCAGTGTGACCCCCGTGTCTGTAAACAGGAACCCTGCTCATTGCGCAGAGGGGTCAGGAAACTGGGTTAGCCCCGCGAGTTGATAAGGTCAAGATTAATAACACTGGAGAAACTCGAGCCTGCAGAGGGTCCCGTTGTCCCAAGCAATTACACTCAAGACGTGCGAAACGGGGGGTTCGGAGCCGAGGAGAGAGGGGTGCCCCGTGGGTGCACATTACGGACGGCCGTCATTTGGCCTAATGAAAACAACAACCACGGGACCCGCCGAGCAACATGTTGTGTATCAACCGTTTTCTTTTTTTTTTGTGAGGATTCTGTTTTTTTTCTCCCTCTCTCTTTAAAGGAGCCTATAAGGCTGCTCCCAGCTGTATGCTCGCTGACATTAGTATGCCAATCTGTCGGCCTCTCCCTCACAATTCTAACAGATAAATTTATGGATATGGGACCCCAGTGCCAAACACAACAATTCCCAAACCTGCAAGTTAGTACTGTATGAAAAAAATGGGTTTTAAGACATTCTGATATAAAAACAGCCCAGGGTGCCATTTCTGTGTAGTAAAAATTAAGCCAAAAACAATCTGCGAAATATTCAGTGGAGCGCTATTAATTATATAATTAATTATATTATATTAATAAACGTAATAAAAATCAAACGCCATTATAGGTGTGTTGGCTTGTCGCGACTCGCGGAGCATATCGGATTCCCTCAGATCTGCTTTTGTACCGGGAAAAAAATTCAGTGAAAAAGTCAGGAAAAATAAAAGCTGTGGAATAGTTGCAAAGAGCCGCTGGGAGGGCAAACACATAAGGAGCCACGATTATGGAAGGGGGCAGGAGAATTCTCCCAAGGTCGGCCAGTAATTCCAAATTCATCACAGTTTGATTTGATTCCAGAGAGAAAAATATATGAGAAAATATATATGCAAAATGGTTTCTTATTTCAGTGATGTGGGAGCAAACCAGACTGCGGTTTTCAAAGGATGAAGTTCTAGAACAGTCTGTGGGCCACTGACAACCATGCGTCCCTACCACGCATTTGTCAGTAGAGCTCATCTAATTATCTGTTTAACGTATAGGGTGGCACTGGTTTATAATGGTTAAGGAGCCTGACTTGTGAACTGCAAGAACGTGGGCTTGATTCCCAGCAGGGGTCCTACCATTGTACCCTTGAGCAAGATACTTAACCTAAATAGCTTCATAAAAATATCCAGGTGTATAATAGAATTTAAGGGGGAAAAAATTTATAAAAATAAAAAATGCAATCTCTGTAAGTCACTCTGGATAAGAGTGTCTCTCAAATGCCGAAATATAATGAAATATAATGAAATGTAATGTAGCTGAACACAGAAGAGACAGACCGAAGAAAAGAGAGAGAGAAAAAGAGAGAGCGAGAGAGACAAGCAACCCGAAGAAACGCAGATGTTGAGAACCATCCTCAGAGCCAATTACAAAAATGGAGAAAACGTAGGCGCGCATTTTAATGATTCCTCTGGCTGTGCTGTTTATTAGAGGCGCAATTACTTTCCGTGACCCTCACCTATTCACCCCGACACTTGACGGCGACCGTGGAGCTAAACAAAAAAAGCACGCACACAGACGCGCGTGGCCTCCACGCGGTATATTCTAATAAAGTAGGAAATATTTCTGGTTACTGGCTTTTTTTTCTATATAATGCTTTTATCGCCTCTTTTCCCCCTTTTCATCAAAGCTTTTGTACCATTATGACATCCATTGTAGCGCGTATGAAATAGCCTACATGTAAAAAATTATGGTCTAATCTAAGGCTTAATGGCAAGGTATGTGTCATATGTAACCTTTATAACTTTGCTTGTCAGTTTTTTCCATTAGAGACCCCATAAGCAGCCCTGGCGTATCAGTCACGGGCCGCACTGACAGGTCTAACCTTCCCAAGCGGCTACGAACACCATCTTCACTGCCGCCTATTGACCAAAGCAATAACCCATTCTATATGGTGTATTAAAGTCATTTTCCACATGCCACCTCAGCACCAGCCATTGTTCATGCAAGCTGCTCCTGCTGACCATGGCAAACCTGTGCTCCACACTAAATTGCTACACTTTACACGGTTACACCAGTTAAGCAATAAGCCCCCAACTGAATTGTTTTTTCCATTTTCAGGCTGAAAGGCACGGTGATTATCTCAGGGCCACTCAAGGGGCAATTTTAGACTGTCAAAAAGGCCCCCAGAACCGTTTTCCACTCTTTAAAATATATGCTGACTGCCTAAAGAACGTCGTCCAGTTTTGTCATTGTTGTTTTCCTGATCCCCGTTTCTTTCTCTCTCCCCATATTAATTTTCGTTTTTATTTATTTTTAAATCCCTTTTGTTTGGAAAAGTGTTGGCCGTGTACATTTTTTTTTTCCTTCTTTCTCCCGGGCCATCTGCAGAGTAAGGAATCCGCGCCCTGCTCTCGCGTGTCAAAGGTGCTGTTTGAGCCGGTGCTGAGATCAGCTCTCTGGGAGAGACCTCGTGACAAATGAGTCCAATCTAGGCTGAGAGACCTTGACTTGACCCTGACCGCGGCAAACAGCGGGGCGAGCTCGGCCCCAAAGATGTTCTGCACTAATAAACCTGACTGTGGACATAGGTCAGTTAAGAGAGGGAAGAGGAAGAGAATGGGGGGGTTGGAGGAAGATTGGGTTGTGGTTCACTTCCTTTCAGGTGCATTTTAATAATGAGCCCCCCCCCCACCCACCCCACATTGAGGCTCACAAAATGGCCACCAGCAGGACTGAGTACAGGGGCCACAGAAAAAGACTGCATTAGTGCTCTCATCAAAGCTAACAGATCCTTTGTGCACAATACGAACACGCATTTGATTTTCAGTAGTGGGCTTGTATAAAAGGTAGGCATGTAAACCACTGCTGTTTAACAACCTCCACCCACCAGCTCCCCTCCCTCCTGACTGCCCGACCCCCACCTCCGCCCCCTCCTCCACCCTGCCCCCATAAATGAGTGCGTGCATGCCAAGCTACACACACACACACACACACACACACACACACACACACACACACCAGAAAAGATCCAGGAGGCATGCTGGGTATGCAAATGAAATTCCCCTTTTCTTATTTTCACCTTTCCCACCCTGCTGACATGGCAATCCCTCACATTTAATTCCACCCCACCGTCGTTATCATCCTGGGCTCCCGTTGAACGCCGGGCACCAGTCATTATGAATGGAAGGGAAGCCTAATAGTCTACATTAAACAAGCTTTTGCACACTGCCGTTGGGGTGAAGGAAGGGCCCCTTTTTCTTCTTCTCTAAAGCGAGAGTGCTGAGAGACGATGGAAAAAGGAAGACAGAGATAGCAAGCCAAATCACTGATCGCATTTTGGCTTGAAAAGTTAAGCTGAGTAAGCAAATGCATTGACCCCCCCCCAAACCGTCATGCAGCAAGGCCATTGGATGTGAAGGCTGGCGTACGATCTGAATAGAAAGAGTAGATTCAGCATGGGCCCCCAAGGGCTCCCTGGATGGACAGGTCAGGCTGAAACCGCTAACCCCCGAGATGCTTCAAAGAGCAGGTTAATGTTGCTACGCACCAGCTACCTGCTGGAGGAATTACGTATTGGGGAAAAAAAAACCTATTCTCTGAAAAAAAAGAGAAGCACTTTGTCTTTCTCTGCCCTGCTTCACAGGAGCTCTGGGGTAAATAAAGACTCAAAATCTCGAGCATGGAATCTTCCAGAAGCCGCCTCAGCTTGTGTGCATCCTCTGTGAAAGTTTGGGGAAACTTTGTGCGAGCGTGGGGGGAAAATGCTGGGTACGGCAAAAACAAAACAAAAAAAAAACAGCCCCTGAACTTTGTGTGCGGGTCTGTGAGCGGGGGATTAGCCCGGGGATTGTCCGGCTCCAAGATGAATGCTCTTGTCAGAGCGGCAGAAAAGAGCCTAAGTTTTGTGAGCCAAGAGGCAGACATGTGGATTTATGGCCAGGCCTTGCAGAGGAGTTTATCACAGATAATTACATAAGAACACACTGGAAGAGGAACAGACCCTCGGCTTGTCGGGGAAGCGCTGGCCGCGGCTACGCCAGCCTGCGTGACCCCCCCGCACCCAACCCACAACCCCTCCCGCAGCGCAGCCCCCGGCGTCTGGGCCCTCGTGCCGAGCCGGCACCAAAACCCGCTCCGTGGTGCCCGTGCTAGGATAACGGCCGCACGCTGACGAACCGTATGTCGCTTCTTTACCGTTCTCTGAGCTAAGAGCAGAAATGCATCATTCCAAGTCTTTTACCTCTTTTAACTCACCTGTAGGAAACACTGCCACCTTGCAGGTTGTAAAAACAATGAAAAAAGAAAAACTGTGTGTGTGTGTTTTTCTCCCGTGCACAGCGTGAAACAGATTTGGAATGTATCAAACAAAACAGGCTTTTCCATTCAGTATTCATATCCCTCCAAACTGCAGCCGTCATAAGAACCCTTTGCCATTTGCAAAACATTGTGCTTAGTGCCCAAGCATATCTCACAAGTCTATTTTACAAATACTGAATATTTCCAATTTTGTGTATTAATTGCAGGGCATTTTGGATTGCACATATTATAAATAGTGCTGGATTATTTCCAACATATATTAATCCTCTGTGAGAGAGAATGATGTTCCTTGATCCCACTGTTGAAATGTTTTCTCTTCAGCCAGCTAGCATGGCACTGGGCCAAGCCAGAAAAATTGAACGCGATTGACCTGTAGCCCTGAGAAACATTGCTTTTAACAGCACCACAAGTGGACGGGGAAAACAATACGTGATATTCTTGGTTTGGACCAACACTGCTGGATCACTCAGCGAAGGCCGAAATGAATTGTGAGCAGCGTGCTCGGGAATAATACGAAAAGAAAGAGGAGGAGGACGGAGAAAGTGGCGTGCCGATGCGAAATGAGACGTCGCAAAACCGCGGAACTCAGCAGACGAGGCGAGACAGGAGCAGCGGGGTTTCACTCGCTCTGTTCACGGGCAAAACAGGAGAACGGAGGCCTCGGTCACGTCCTGTGTGGCGGCGGGGATAACACAGCGAGGACCCTTTAACTGTGAGAATCCTCACCTAAGCACTCATCTCAGGTAATGAGGAAAAAGCACCTCTCGCCTGCTGAAGCGCCCGCAGCACTAAGTGGACAGGGGGACCGGTCTTTGCGGTGTGCATTTCCGAAAATGAGAAAATGCTCAAGCGCCTTCCTGCCACAAGTCAACCCCCCACCTCCCCCCCAACTCCCCCTCAACTTCCATTTCGCCCCCACAGCTCCCCAAGATACAGGCACTCAAATAGGCAGGTAGTGCAGGCAGGTAATGGTTTGTTCTGTGGTTAGAGCGGTCCGCCGCGCTGAGGCTACGGGAACTGGTAGTGCGCCATGGTGCTCATTTCCCACACGCCCATTAGATGGGAATGATTTCTGATCAGCGCCGGCCGGGGCCTGAATCGAATGAGTGACCTCGAGGTGAACGGCGTCGTATCCCATCACCAACCCATTCACCCATTCATTCTCCATAAAGATCATTACTTCTACGCTTTACAAGCCCTGCCGTGATATGGCCTTTCGCCGTAAGAGGAGAGAGAGAGAGAGAGAGAGAGAGAGAGAGAGATAGAGATAGGGGGGGGGGGGTGAGGAGAAATACACAAAGAGGGAGAGAGAAAGAAGTGCAGAGAGAAACAGAGGGAGAGAAAAATAGATGTGAGTGTGGAGAACCAGATAGAGAAAGAGAGAAATAGAAGAGTGTGGAGAAAGAGAGAGGGAGAGAGAAATAGAAGAGAGTGGATAAAGAGAGAGGGAGAGAGAAAGAGAAGAGGGTGTGGAGAAAAAGAGAGGGAGAGAAAAGAAGAAGAGTGTGGAGAAACAGAGATAGGGAGAGGGAAAGAGAGTATGGAGAAACAGAGAGAGGGAGAGCAAACGAGAGACAGATGTGTTGTGCAACTGGCTGAAATGAGTGAAAATTAGATCACTGCCAATGGAAATAATCACCACCCAATTAAAGCAAACAGCACTATATTTGTTTATTAATTCATCAACCAGTGAGCCAGTGAGTGGGGGAAAAGAATCCTTGCTACTTGCACACATGCTGACACACTTTTTAAAATCAAAACACATGACCATCAGCGTACACATGCCATCGTCCTGAATAAAAGATTTTAAGGCAACTTTCGCAAATGTACCGTAATGTAACTGAAAGGCCTGAGGAATCGCTAACATACGAGTACGGTTCCCTAAACATCCGCTGGGCGTATCCGTGTGTCTCCGAAACCACTGAACATGATTGCATTTAAATAACGGCTAATTAGCCTGAGTAACTGTAGCTTCCTTGCTTTTCAAAACACCTGGAGGAAACGTGCCCACGCGCCAAGTGACACGCCCGTTTCCTATCAGTCAAAGCAGGACCAAATTTACAACTGCTTTGTTTGAGACAGATCTTCCAGCAGTCGCTCTGAAAACACTTTTTTGGAAATCCGCGGTGCGGGCGAGACGTGTGGTGCCGTTCCCGCCATGGCACCTTCTGACCTTTGATCTCTTCCCTGTTAACCTCTCTGCTTTCTACCGGTTTGAGTAAAGAAAAAAAAAACATGAAAAAGAAAGCATCCCGCTGTGCTTTAAAGAAATAAATAAAACGGTGAAAGCCAGAAAGGAGAGCAGAAAGTGAGGTGTGGCGCTTGATCCGTGTATGACCAGGAACACAGGAAACGCTGCATCACACCCCGCTCACCAAGGTCCTTACCGCTTGGAGTGTTAAGATGGCCGGGGACACGCTTTACGTTTACAAGCACGAAAACGCAGCCCATGCTGCGCGGAGAAAGAAAACGTGAAAACCCAAGTTCTCGTATACGTAGCCTCGAAGAAGGAGCCTAGGAAGGGGGGTTTTCTTTGGGGGGGGGTGGAGGTTGGGGGACCTCAGAAAAAGCTTCCCCTGCCATCTTGACAAGATGAAAAGAAAACTGGAAGAAAGAAGTGCAGAAGAAGTGTTTTCATCTTGTAATGAGACGATAATTTTTTTTCATTCAAGTAGAAAATATTAGCTTGTTTTAAGTTACTTTTTGCGTGACAAAGTCAAACCGTCTCACCCCATTGGCAAATCTTGAAATGAGTAAGAATGCCTCACGTCATTGGCAATATTTTTGTCTTATTTAACAAACAAAAAAGTCATAGAATTAAATGGTTATTTTTTGCTTTTTGCCAGGAAGGCAGTGACCTCGCTGCAGCTGCACTGGATTGATGTGCGCTCGCCGCTCGGCTCTCAGGCCTACGCGTATCAATAGCTTTTCAATTCACTCATGCTTAATAAGCAGC
The DNA here is from genome assembly GCA_022702515.1 of Ilyophis sp. 1 JC-2022. Taxonomy (NCBI): domain Eukaryota; kingdom Metazoa; phylum Chordata; class Actinopteri; order Anguilliformes; family Synaphobranchidae; genus Ilyophis; species Ilyophis sp. 1 JC-2022. The sequence continues at coordinate 41,528,631 of CM040404.1, forward strand.
AAGGTCAGAAAGCAATTTGTGTGACGACAGGAAATAAATAAAACAGGTTGACCGTAAATTAAATAAGAGGAACAAAGCATGGCTTCCAGCTAAAGATGAGAAGCTGATGGGGTAGTGGGGGGGGGGGTTTCCACATGAAAGCTAATTTTAGATAACATCAAGCTTTGCAATCTGACTAATTGGAATACACTTGCTCTATAAATAGGATCGCCATTAGCACTCACTTTGCTTTGCAAGAAACTTTTTGTGCCCCCACCTCTCTCCCCCAAAATTCTCCCTTCTCGCAAAAGCCCCGGTTTTGATAACCAAACAAGATGAATCAAGATTTATGTTAAATCCATTTTTACCCATTACAAATGCCAATTGTTACACTTAAATGTTTTGTCGTTCCTTCAACCCAAAATGCCCCCCTGCCAACCCCCATCCACCTACCCCCCTGGGTGTATTAGATTATTTTGCAACAATGTTTATTAATGCCAAAGCGACTTTGCTCCACGGTGATTAAAAAAAGAAACGTTACAGCTCGCGCGTTGGCTGGCGCCCCTGTTTTCACAGCCTTTGGGAAGATTGCTATTGATCGACTCTGAGGTGAAAGGACTGCCCGCCACTATATTGTTTTTCAGGTCTGGCATATCCTGGCTTCCTACTGAAAAAACCAGCATCTTCGTTTCCAGGCCCAATTACGGGTGTGGCAGGGCAGCCCAAAACAAGTGTACCTGCAAAAGTGTCCTGCTCTGCGGCCAAGTCTAACGTAGACCAGGCGATCGCCAAACATTTTCGTTCTCAAGAGCCCCTGAAACGACCACTCTTCCAAGGAGCCCCCAGCTCAATAAAATTATTTTTATTGGCGACTTGGAATGGAAGCACTTATAAATCATGGTGCCACACATTATGGATATGAGAGACAGCTATTCAGTATGATATAATGAAATTAAATGGAAAAAAATATATTACAATGAGTCTAAAAAATCTCATTTATGATATATAGACAAAATATCCCAAAAATATCCTTCTGTTCAGGACGCCCGAGGACCGTTTAACGGACTCATGCTGGGCTGTGTCCAAATCAGAGCCCAATCTACTGCATCCTTTGCCCTGTGCACTTGCATGCTGTGTACTGCCTATGGCATACTGTTTACTATGTGCCATGCAGTATGCAGAAAAATATCCTCCATAATATTATCAGCGAAAACCCAGAAATAAGAATTTCATCTGGGGATTTTAAGTACCCTACATTTAGAGAACATTATGCCTACTTAACAACTTTTTCATCCAGTGTCTTCAACAAGCATACTCAATAGTATGGAAGGGCGCTGATTCGGACACAGCCCTCATGTCTGCTCTCATCCGCATCTAAGTTTCAGTCCCACGATTCCCTTGGTTCAGCATTCAACCCTCTGACTAGTCATGGGTTTAGCATCGCGTCAAGCAGGAAATCTGTCAATTAGGCCACCATGAGGAGATCCAATGCGTGTCATCCTTTCTCAGGGATCCGGGCCGAGCTTGAGAGTGTTGTGCATATCTGCAAGGTCTTTTTGCTTTAATTCATCTTATGCATTTCACAGCATTAAGGCCACTATTCAGCGTCACTGCTTCTAGCCAGACTGCTTGATTAAATGTGTGACTGAAAGCAGGCAAAGATAAAGCACATTGTGCTGGAACTTAATAAATGCCTAAATTTCTTAAATCAATCAGTCAATTGAAAAGAAAACCAACACAGAAAGAAGAAACAACCCAATGTAGGCAAAAACTGTATTTACAAGTAAGGAATCTTGAATTGAATTCCCAAATGTATTTTATAAAAATGTTTTATAAAGCATTAATGTTGGACACTGAGACTAAAAAAACACAAAGCACAGAACTGTATTTAGAAGAGACTCTCAGGTATTCAAACATTATAATCCCAGAAAGTGCTTTGACCCTGACGCTTACTGTAGACAGTTCTCAGAGACAGAAGGCTAATTAGACACCTGAGGTGTACAGTACAGCTCGGCGTAGCACGCCGCGACACTCCCGCTCAAGTTCCCTCAAATTACCTGCTACCCTGGGCCCGCGTGGCAAGGAGACAGGCCGCTCCGCTCCCTCCCGCTCAAGGTTACAACTATGAGGGGGCGCGGGGGGGCTCATTTTTCTGAGTTACCTGTCACGGGGATGTTCCTCGCGGCCGCCTGACGCTTTTATTAGCGCACGTTCGGACCCCGCCGCGGCCGCGATGTCACGCTTGCCGCGCCAGGCAGGGTTTTTGGGGGCCGGAGTTGACAAGTCATATTTTTCCCAGGAATTCTCAAAAGAAAGAGGGAAACAGTTTATTACTGTTTAGCAGTATCTGTCTCCGTGCTGAGTAATGAAGCGCTCCGGGTCAATATTTTACACAATGATGCATTTTGGGAAGCACACCTCTACAGGGCATCGCGGAAACAATGGATGTCATAACAACCCAAGTTATGTTATTAATCTTTCCAGGCCCCCTAATCAATCCGATTCTTTGCTGGCAAACAGCGCAATATATTATGATGTTAAACGAAAGACCATATTTCATAGCAATACAAAGCTTGGCTCAAGGATGATATCTTCTTTACAAAAGTAAGCAATACATAATGAAAAAACACCTATTGTACAGGGAAAAAAGCACAGGGATCCACAGATTAAACAAGACTAAACTCTATATAATGTCTTTCTTTGTAGCTGTGAGATAGTGTGTCTGCACGTATGTGTGTACATATTGGAAATATGTGTATGTGTATATGTATATATTCAAATATCTATGAATACATGGATGCCTTTTTATTTATGCAAGTAATGTAGCCTATGCTATATTGTGGTCAGATACTGACTGACCTTCATGCTAAACAAATAATTCCAGGCAGACAAAAGTGGACCAAAAGCAAAAAAACAAACAAAAGAAACAATGGATACAAAATCATAACCGAGGTCCACACAGGCCATATACAGTGTAGATGACGGAGGTTTTCTGCAATTGGTTGCTGGACAGAGCAAACGTGTGCTCATCAATCATTACTTCAAAGAAGTAGGATGCCATAGTAACTACCAAGAACCATTTAAAAAAACAAAAAAACATGTATATTCTGTGATGTCATACTTTTGAAGCTGGCAGAGAAAAGAGTAAAATGCTGCAATTCCATTTTGGAAGCATCATTCTCTCGTAATTATTCAGGAACTTTGATTTGCTTTGCCCTACGCAATCAAGGCCAAAATCGATTTCAGGGAAATCAGAAATCAAACAGCTCTCGCCGTTTGCCAGCGGGCCGTTGGCGTGCATTGAGGAAAGACTCATTCGTCATTACTTCCTTTTTCTTTTCAACATAATAAGACAAATACACCAACTGGCTATGCCGTTAGAAGTCTGCCAGAATGGTAAGCCATAGTGAAGGGACGCCAGGTATTGTCCAATTAGTGTTAGCGTAGTGTAATGCATATTGTTGGCTTCCAAAGCATCACGTCCAAGTAGTTGTCATACCGGTTCCACTCATCCTCCATCGAATTTGCTAACGCAAGGCGATTTGTTTTCCCTGTCTAAGATTCCATGACGTTGAAATAAGACGGCTCCCCCGACACAGACCAGCATTCCCAACATTAAACAGATAGGCTCAATCACTTTCAAACAGACATCATAATGACGTGTTTAGTGCTTTTCGATTTATGTCTTTGAGCAGCAAATTCATTTGGAAATAAATTTGCTATGTGCCATGGTTTATATTTTAACTTTCTTATGTATACAACATACTGCGTGTGATACAGTCTTTGTGTATTTAATGTTAAGCAAACCTTACCAAATGCAAATTTCCACAGATTGTTGGAACACACCCGCTTGCATTGTGATCAAACTCTTCTCTAGTTTATGGAAATTAAAAACAACATAATTGCAGCATGCATACAATGACTTCAACCATTTTGCACATGAGAATACACAAATTTGTACTTTATTAAACAGTTTATACATGTGTGTGTACGTGCATGTTTGTGTGTAGTTACAGCATGCGCGCACACACACAATGCAAAAGATGAGATTTATTTTATATATTTTTTATTTTTGGGACCACTGACGTTACTTTTCGTGCTGTGAAACAGTTTCTCTTACATTAAAACTACTCCTTTTTAGGAATGTTAAACCGACAGCAAGGAGTCTCATTAATTTCACTGAGATGGTCAGCCGTTTTTTACATTTAAAAAATGAAAAAATAGTCACGTTGCACGTACTTGCAAAAAATAAAAAAAAAAAAAATAAAATAAAAGAAGAGCACAGACGGTGCAGAGGATGTAGGCAATGTCTTCTTTAAGCTACGGTGAGCGTCCCCACCCCCTCCTCCCTCCTTCGGAAAGAAAAGGGACAGATTTTTAAGAGCAATTCTCCACAGGCTGCGGTCTCTGGCAGAAAGACAGACAATTGAATTTTGGAAGTGGCGTGGAACGAGACAAAAGACGTACAAGGCCGCCTCCTCTCCCTTTGGTGAGCGAGCTGTGGGCACGCTGCCCGAACTTCGGCAAATGTATTAGACGGGCAAGGTGCCCGCGACGGAAAAGCCCCGCTCCACAATGTTTTTCCATCATCATTGTCATTCCTCATGACCTTTAGCTTCTTTCCTCGAGTGGAGGAAAGACGAAACTCGGCTTTCACTGATACTCCTCAGTTTAAAACCTAAATTATGTTTGCCTTTTGTGAGTTATCATTGGATTGTCTTATGAGCCCAGATACGGGTGTATTCCGCTACCGTCTCTTTGTTTTGTTTTTCTTTGTTGGGTTTGTTTTTCATTAAATCTAACATGCATTCTGTGGGCTTTTAACGGGTAGCACATTTGCGGGCGTCTTATTTACAGCGTGGACAGTTAAAACGGATCAATACGAGTGAGGGATGGGGGGAGGGGCAAAATAGGAAAAAGAAAAGCAGCGGGCTTTAATGAAGTATAGACCGTAGGAGCAGCGCACAGTTTCCGATAACTCACGCTGTTGTGCTGGTTTATGCATCTGTCCTGACGCAAGTACAGCGCTTCACAATTTCTTTCTTTTTTCCAACTTTTGTGAGACAGTTCAGACACAGGCGTGCAGGTATAGACATACAGCTCTGGACACATACCATGCCTGTATTGTCTCAGTAGTGAGACAGCTACACTGAGGGGAATAAATAATACACTAAAGGAAGTTAGCAATAAGGAGGGGAAGCACTTCAGAACTTCAATGGTTGTGGTGGGGGGAGGGGAGGGGGGGGGGGGGGGCAAGCTCAGCTCCATCTGAACAGTTTTACTATGTGAGCTTCCATCTCCATGTACTGTCCACAAAATATATCCACTTGCAGGGGAACTGCGCCAACGTAGCTTCTAAATCAGGATATAACCCCGTATATTAGTTTTTTTCTTAACACAAAGACAACATTTAGATGTACGTGACAGAAATAGATTTCCACAGAAATGGTGTGGATTGCATAAGAGGTTTTTTTTTTTTTTTGGTGGTGGGGGGGGCGTACAACGCGAGAGGTGTAGACAAAACAGACACGGTCACGCTGTGTCAGAACAATAAAAGGAGCATTTTACCCATTGCAAGAAATAAAGAGCACAGGAGGGCAGGGACACAAGCATGTGAGAGCATGCATTTTCCGAGGTCCGTTTCATTTGGGTCTAAGCAGCAGTAAGGCTGCACACCTTTCAATCCGTGGGTCTCACAGCGGTGGGTAATAAAAGAAATTCAAGGCTCTCAGCTGGACGAGACACCAGCGACACGACCCATCCATTTGCGACAGCGAAAAGGGTCAAAGCGGCAGAAGATTGAATCCCCGTCGTACGGAGCACATACTGTACGGTTCGGACGCAATGTAAGAATAAGACCTCACCACAGGCGTCCTGGCATATTGACATTCACTTTCAGTCGGTGGATCTGGGAGCAATAATCAGGATCACCACTAGGGGTTATCTCGCTGGAGTGGCTCCACCGCGCCCTTAGTTGTCATTATTTACTGCTCAGACAGACAATGTGATAAATCTTGTGTCAGGCTTGTCTTTATTTGTGTTCCTTTTTCTTACACTGGTTTTTATTTCCCTGGGAAAGGGATGGGTCATGGGCTCTCTCGCGCTCTCTCTCTCTCTCTCTCTTTCTCTTTCTCTCTCCATCTCCCTCTGAGAGGAAACGTGGGCATTCGGTTTGAGCACACTTCTACTGTCCTATGACTCCAGGTGCGTGTTCTGGTTTTATTTGAACATGTTCTGTCCTCATTCAATTCAATTCAATGGATCGAAGATTCAGTTTCTGGGAATATACTGGGTCCCTTTAATCGTTAAAACTATAAAAAGTAAATGACCGCCGAGAAAGGTTCAATATAAACAGAATAGAATAGAAATGTATTGACCCCAAATAGAAAATGTTGTTGCTACCAGCAGCAATATGGATATAAGTTAATAGTTCTATGGAGAATGTAAACACAAATTCACAATACCAGCATTGAAGCACACGTATGCTTTTACCCTACACACAAAACACATCACACATATGCACACCCACACACTAAAATGGACTCATTAAAACATGTTATTGCTGCAGGGAGAAATGATTGCTGACATTGTTCAGAAGCATAAGAATACTGTAAAACTCCTGCTAAAAGATCTCCATGTCGACATCAGTAAGCTCTGGAGAGGATGGAATGAGTGCTAAAAACAGGCATTTTCAGTGCAAGGTGATTTTTACTGTAACTTCAAGCCGGTCAAGGCCAGGTCATCTTATTGAGTTTGTTCTGTGGTTAGAATATCTCCCTTTCTCAAGATGTTATTTTAGCAACATTGGAACATGTACAGAATAACATCTTGTTGCATACAGACGAATATACCAATCTGGATTCAATCAATACTTGTCCTGACCTTTGACTGACGAATAAATGCAAATTTTTTCTTCTTCAGACGCTATGTCTGGCAGCGCCATTTTGGTGAATGCGGTAAACACTTGTGTTGACAGAAAAATCCCATCCAATCTAAAAGCTTAAAAGATATTTTAAAAACGCACAATGTATTAATCAGCATCAATAATTCAATCTTAACAGTCTCCGGAGTAAAAGAATAATAAGTAATAAAGGTTTTGGGCAGTCACTTGGAGTCAACAACAAAAAACAGTGCTTATCTGAGACAGCCAGATAAAAAAAATGCAATTACATGTAGGTCTAGCACAACTGCAGTAAATGTCTTGAGAAAGTACAAAGATTAAACTAATTAATTAATTTGTTTTCCTTTGTGACTTCTGTGAAACGACTTGTTTAGCGGCCGCTAAACAAAGAAAAGCATGGAAAGCAGGGTGTTCTCTTTCATTCTGCACACGGCATACACAGATCCATAAACCATAACCATAAACATACTCTCCAGAAGATATCGAGACCACTGCAACCAAACAAAAAACAAAACCTTCCAAATTCAATCTTTAAGCAAATTCATTATATTGAACCCACGTAAATGTGAAAGAAAAGCACTCTCTGTACACGTGCTATCCTTTTCATTGATGCATTACAAAAACAAAAAACAGCAACAGCAGGAAAGCAAAGTGCATCTCTCCCTCTTCCTCTTCCCCTCATTTAACGCTTCGGGTTTGTACCTATTCACCTCAAAATGAAGTCAACCCAACTCATTCCCACCGCGCCTGTAGAAAAAGACCGCCTGAACCGTGGAGAGAGAACGAAACGTGCTTTCATTCACACGGCTAACGGGCTAATCAGCTTCGAGAGAGCTAACGGCTACGGGTCAGGAAGACTGAGTCAACAACGCTGTGATTCCACACACCCCTCAGCCCTTTCTGGACGGATCGATATCCGCAAATAAACGAGCTCCTGAAGGGTTGTGCTGAACCACGCAGAGAGGCGGAGAGAGAGAGGCCGTGATTGGTCTCTGGCTGGATAGCACAGGTGAGCGGGCGCACAGTGGAACACCTTTAACGCTTCATAATCATAATGGAAAACTAATGGCGCTCCGGTTGGAGCTGAGGGGTCCCTGAGGGTTATCTAATAGCGCTACTTATAACTGTCATCTCGCTCAGAGATTCCTTAAAATACTGCACATGTGCAAAGAGTGACACGGAAAGGGGTGGGATGGAGGAGTAGGACGGGGGGGTGGAGACTGTCGTCAGCAAGGTGACAGACACGTATGCTCCTGAGTGAGTTCTAAATCAGCAGTCTGGGTTAATCTGGGGAAACAACCCTGCTGAACCAGTCAGGTGGGATTTAACCCTTTGAAGAGTGGTTTTTTTTGGAATGGCAGTGTTGTAGAACTGGCTTTCAATTACCAGCAGTGGTTCTTCCAGCAGCATTAAAATGTTCAGTTTAACAACATTCCAATCACATATTTGTGAAATTATGCGTTAAAGGGTTAACAAAGCCGAGGACTACTTTACTGCACGGAACCCTGCACCCCGAGTTTCTTTGATTGTGCGCGTAAACATTGGCCTTGGCAGGGATGCGGGGGGCGCTCGATCTCTACCTGCGGTCGCGGTTTTCCCCAGCTGCGGTCGCGGTTTCCCCACCTGCGGTGACGCCGCCAGATGTTCGCCAGCTGAATGCTCCCAGATTGTTTTCCGCTACCTTGTCATCAGTGAACTCCTCTGGATTTATGGAGCTGATGGGAAGTTTTTAAAGGGGCCCGGGACTAAATACCACTATTAAGTGATGTGGTCTGAAGAAATAAATAAGTAATGCCAAGCAAGCATTGTGCTTCCAATAAAACCGTACAATTATCTACATACTTGACTGGAGTTTTGCCAATCTGGTAAAAAAAGATCTGCGTCTAAGTGTGGCGATTTCTCACTATTCACTGCCCATGTGCACGTGTGGAGTCACGCAGTGCTGTCAACCTATAAATCCAGGCAATTAATACAAATGAATGTGATTGGCCAACATGTCAATCCAAGATATGTTAAAACCTGCAAGAATGCTGGAATACATGGTCATAATTTTAAACAATTAATCATAATCATAGTTCTAGTCTAATCTAATCACACTAATGGCATTACACTGCTGAGTGCAGTCTATGCAGTTTATTTTCATTTCTTATAATTATGATGGGCTGGCAAATGTCAAAATGAAACAAAACAATATGCAGTAATATTATGAATATGTTTTACACTTATATGTGGTCAGCTGTTAAGCAGGTTACATGAAAATCCATACAGTTCTCAGGTTGTTAATGAGCCTTAAAACTACTGATTTCAGCCTTCTCTCCCTTTGCAGTAACAGGGCTATCTGATTCAATAAACACAGTCAATATTGATCTCGCAGCACTCAACGGTAGGCAGCCTCTTGCCAAGACTACACAAGATTTATTGCAACAGTGCATGTAGTCCTGAATGAGAAACACATGCACATGCACGCATACACACACACACACACACACACACACACACAAAATGTGTGCATGCTGGAAGCCAAATGCACACAACAAAGTTTAAACACCCAACAATTTTCTCGTCAGCACCCTGCAACGATCTGCTTCGATCCCATTCTTGAACCTCATTTGCCTACACTCTTAAAATAAGATGGGAATGGTTTTTTAAATGCATTTATATATATATTTTACCCCAGCCTTTCCTTTGTCCCTGCCACCACCACCACCCCCCCCCCCCTCCTCCTCCTCCTCCTCCTCCCCATTCATTAAAGTTAAGAAAATTGCAGAAAACCTGACAGCGATTAACCCGAAGGCAACATCATCGGACTCACCCGCAAGCAGCCACGCTCCCGTCCTCCAGCGCAAACAAGGAATGGCGATCCCCGCAGGCCACCTGCGTTATTCTCTGTGACGGAAGGTTCCGGAACAAATGTGGCACCAGCTAGGAGCAAAACAAAGTTACCGGTTGGGGGACGAGGAGCACCCCGTGGCAGAGCCCCGTTCGGCACTTCCTCTGTGTGCGTCGTCCCCTCGAAAAACATCTCACGCTCACCCTGCCTTTAACACCACGGTAAATAAAATTTGTTGTTCTTGTAAAAAAAAAAAAAAGAAATACCATATTTCTTTCGCCCGTGGATCCGCGCTGTACCTCGTGTCGTGGTGTGCATGTGTGCACGTGTGTGTATGTGTGTGTGTGTGTGTGTGTATGTGACTGCCAGGGGTAAAAAAATAAAAATATATATATATATATAAATAAAAAATGAAAGGAGGAGAAGAAAAGAAAGACTGGTTCCTCATCATGCGCTTGTTAGCTTGTCCAATCTATGGCAATCAGTGCAGTCCCCGGGGGCCAGAGACACAAGACCAAGGGAACGGGGGAAGCAAAGCTGAAGAAAGATCAATACTGCACGAGAAACAAGAAGTGTAGGCTATTTACTTTCCATTGATCTGATGCGGCAGGAGAAACACCTCAGACTGGTATTAAATTGAGGGAATAAGTCTTCTGGAGGGTTTTTTTCCCCCCTTTCTCTCACCTCAAGGTCAACGAAAAGCTAAAAACATCCAGGAACAAACAAAAATAGATGGCTTGGCTACAGTAAAGTAATTAATCTACATTACAATGCCATGGGAACAGGCACTAACTACCCATCTTAAATGAAATTTTTGCTCAGCGCTAATAGACCCCAATGCAGTAAAGGCTGTAGCACTGTGGCAAACAGTGATTAATATATCTGGGCCTTTTGTGGTATTGAGCTAGTCGAAAGCTTAGCTGAGGCTCGGACGAAATTAGAGAGGCACAGCAGTTTCCTCCATGCAGATCAGAGTTTTGCAACTTTTTCAAATGGACATGAATCAAAATGGGACATGCGGACTTGCAGTGCAGTGGCCTCTACCATTTACACCTGGAGTACTGCTCATTTTAATTTGCATTTATTAAATTTTTTTAACAATACCTGAATCATATGTATACTTTCCATAAAACGTTGAGTAACGCATCAGCCGTCGGCTGCAGTTTTTAAAAGCCTTTCGTTGGGTCGGGGCGAGGTTAGTCCTCAAAACCAGAATCAAGGGCAGGTCTACAGCACGGTAAGTGCCATTGTAATGCACTACGATGCTGTGGACGGGAACATTTCACGCAGTGTGCGATATTTTAGATGTTATGGCACTTATGAAACATGCTTAATGGAAAGAATCACCGTTGGAATTATCCCCAATGCATTCTCATATTCATCATCAAAAGTAAAACTAATTAATCAGCTAATACAGAACGCCACTTCCCTAACTACACTTGACATTATTTCCTTCAAATTTAAAAAGAGTTCACAATATTGTACATTATTTATGGACATTTATGCAAAAAATGCTTACTTGCACCACAGGGAGTTAAATGATTGGCAGCTGACTGCTGGATAAGAAACAAATAGTTTCAGCTTGTATGTTTCAACATAGATATAACAAATATACAAAATATATATTTCCAGATACACAGTATGCCTGTATTGTAATAAACGGCAAAGAATGTTTGGAATTCTTACGGTAAACTGTCAAAATACGGTAATGGTTCTGCATTCTCGCGTACTGATATCTGCTTATAGCACATACGTACGTATGCCCTCTGTGACACGCACTGATCCAGCGGGCTGCATCTTCATTACTGTTGCCTGCTTTTATTAAAACATTTTATCTTTAACTTTGACCTAAATATAAATACCTTGTGTTTTCTTTCTGTACAAGCAGTTTGGCAAAATTGGAACATTTTAGATTTTTGCCAAGTATGTTGGTGAATATAAACACTTGCATTTAAATAGTCTAGTTTAAAAAAAAAATGTTCACAAAATCATGGCCTGTGTGCAATTCCCAGAGCATTTATACATATGGGATATGCAAGGTCCAGGGCCTTATGTGTACAGTTGTGGCTCCCATAGATTATAAAATACAAGTCACATTGGCAGCAAATCAGCCAAAACATCATGTTATACTCTTTAAATCTTTCAGTTAGCATAACATACCACATGCTTGTCAGTCCCTGACATATTCTAAAAATGATTAAGTGCTCTAACTGAATTGCAGCCCTCGGAATATCACATGCATAACTTTGAATATTGTTATAATTAACCATAATAGTCTACAGGCTTGCATGGATTTAGTCAAATAACCATAGTCGGCAAGTAAGTGAAATTGTAAGTAAGCGAAGTGGCTAGCCGCAGCAGCAAGGCAACTTATCAAACTACAGCACACATAGAAGACTGGAAGCCAGATGACTATGTGATATTGAATATAAGCTAACTGCTATGGTATAATTCCCTCTTGTTTTTGTAAACCTTCCCAATTATTATTATGTCAACTGTAATAATTGCCACTTTCTTTTCAAACCTAATCATTTTCTGCCTATGCACTATTCATCCCTATTGATAGCTGATCCCTGGGTGATGCATATCACAATGATTTTTATGGCAATGGATAGCCATGGGAATAGTTAAATCATGTTGTTTTTTAAGTTTTTTTAAACTGGCTCAACAGTATTGCTTGTAACCTAGAAAAGTAAGGCTTGGCCAACATTCTGACTGAAGCAGTCCTAGAAATATACGAGGAGGCTGGCTATCCTTTTACCAAAGCACATAGTGTAACCGCAATAAAAAAACCTTTAGAATATAAATCAAACTCAGTTTAATTGCATGAACAATACAATTATTCTGCCAAGCAAGTTTGGACTTGCACATCATGGCACCAAAACTTCTGCCATGGGATCTGCTGAGAACATGGATAACTGATGAGAAATTCTGAAAAGATTAAAAAGATTTTTTAATTTAAAAAATTCAGATGACCGTGATCGTATGCATGCATATATGTATTAAATTGAAAAAGTGTGTTATTTTCGCTTCTCTGCACGACGGACCGAATGGAGTAATTCCCCGAAGCCGAGATGTATTTAATCCTTCCTTTCACTCAGGGAAAGGCAAACAGAGCCGTATCTCTGGATGTTTTCCCGGGAAGCGCACCATTATCTGCAGAGCAGCCCTACAACGGAGCGGCTTCCTTAATGGTTCCCGGAAGGCAGCTCGCGCCCGTGCTCGGTCCCTCGCCGCCCGCCTGCCTCTCCCGGCACCAGTTCAGGTCCTAATTAACCCTCTCTAATAGCTTACATTACATTAGCTTTGAGCGCCCCGGCATCCTTCCACTGGACTTTCACCGGCCTAAACAATGAGCCTCGCCTTGCTTTACAAATTCCCCTTCACAAGAACACAATTATGAATTCAAACAAGCCTTATCCCTGCGGTCGCTCATCCAGGGCTCACAAGCACCCCCCCCTTCAGCCACACACAAACACACACACAATCCCCAGCCCCCCCCCCATGACAAATGAAAGTAATGAGGGACCACACAACAAGAGGCCGGTTGGTTGGTCAATGGGGCCATTCACAGCTCCACGGGTCACTTTAGGTGTTTCAGTTTCCTGGCACGCTATAGGCCAGCGATAACCGACCCCTTCTCAACATTCCAATTAATTCTAGAATGGAATCTTAATTACTTTTGGCAAGTTTAGAAGACAGGGGGGGGGGGAAGAAGGGAGAAACAGAGAGAGTGGCGTTTTCTCTCTCGTTGGACAAATGGAGGTATTATGGGTAGCATCTTCCTTATTTAAGGGGGTATTCGCCACGGCGTCAGTGCATATTGATTGGGAAGCAGAGACCGATTGTGCAAATATAGATTTCTGATTTATAATGAAAAGATTTCAAGAAAAATGTTGTCTTTTCCGTGCCTTGAGCAAAACATGAGGGCTTTCACATTTTGACATTTGAGGAGAGGTTATGTAGGCATGAAGACTTACTGCAGGAGGTGAATACGGTCTCAACAGGTAAACATGTTTTTGAATTGAAATCCAGGAACTGAGAAATTGTCACATTCTACAAAAAGCAAAGGGTTTCAGCAATGCAAGATGGGCAGCTATGAAGAGAATAAAACAGTGTATATATTATTTCATGTAAGGCAAAATACACATGGATCATTTATATTGATAATCAATTATTTAATTAGTTTATGTGTAATGACTAATGACTTATACTGGAAGGTCCCTATAGATGGTGTATTTTACACATGCACACATGCATATGCACGCACACACACACGCACATGCACACGCACACACACCTGTACATGGTGTGTTTGTATGTAGCATTGTACGGTAGCCTGATAAAAATAGTTTTCTAGAGGTAAACACCTGTAACGTTTGACCCTACACTCTAAATCATTTTGTAAACCTACATGTGAAAGCCTACACAATGACTCCTCATGTATGTTCAGCATCTATACACACAATAATCCAAATATTAAGATTTATCCGATGTAAGTTTTGCAAGTTATGTCTTTATTTCTATACAGCAGTAAATTGCATTATCAGCGAATTATCGCGATTAAAAGTACACTTGCGCAAATGCAAATGCAAATGGACACGTTGGCGGCGAGAGGCGGAGGCCCGCGCTCCTGTTTCTTTGTCTCCGTGGGTAATTTCCTCTCGTCCCTCTCCCGGCCGCGGCGCTTTCTGGCGTGCGGAGCACTCCTCTCTCCGTTTCAATGAGACAGCTCATTTACACGAGTCCCGAGCTGAACTGCTGACTGTGGCGTTGGGACGTGCGTGTCAGGGAGCAGGCTGTATCATTAACGCACTCAGGGATCGTTAGACGTATCAGGGCTCGGCCACGCAAGGTCAGGCCCATTCTTTTTTTCTTCTTCTTCTTCTTCTTCTTTTCCGGGTTTAGCCGTATGGTAGGGAAACAAACCTCATTAGCTGTATTTTTCTCTTACTGCCGAGCATGTGCCCATTATCAGACAACCCCCCTGCACCCGTTTACTCCTGTTAGCAGTATTAAAGTTTTGCCACAGGTACAAGGGGAAAAGCATACAAAGAAAACAGTCTTTTAAGTGCAGAATGGCCTCATTAGGAGCTAAGAAGTGTAGACGTTAGTTCTCAGCTCCCTGTCTTGTTCCCAGAGCCAATGGGACTGGTTTAGCAGGTGCAGCACAGCCCTGTTTGTACAGAGCAATGTGTTTGTGTGAGTGTCCTGGACTGTTGATTACATCCATCCTTTTAAGACAGGCCCCCGGAACTGGCAATCTTCCCCGAACAGAAGTCCTTGGGAAAAAAAGACCCACCACAGACACAGACACACACACACACATGCGTGCACGCACACACACACACACACACACACACACTCACAAAGTCACTCATACGAGCACACACACTTGACTCCACATAAAAGTATAAACCATTGTAAAAGAGTGCAGGTATAAAACCACCCCCCCCTCACACCTCAGGCCCACCCAAGGACACCCCCCTAGATGAAAAAGCGCATTGGGGGGTGGGGCGTGTTGTTAGCTCACAACACAGCATACTCATCAAGATAATGATGGATAGCTTTAAACCTGCTCTATAGAGATGAATGTGCTCTTAGGCTTCCTGTTCAGCATTGCTGCTTTCCACGCTCTTCCTGTGGTTTATCAGGCAACGCTTCCCACATCCATAATGGACATTAGTGTTGTGTGGGAAACGGACACTGTTAAACACCCGCCTGTCTAAACCAGGGGACAATCCATAGCTGCGGTACGTACAAAGGGCACACTCTTCTCTTCAATGATTCTCTTTCTCTTCAGACGCATATCTTTCCAAGAACTATAGGAGCATGGAAGAAAAAAGAAAAGAGGCAGAAATGCTTTTTTCATGTCCGGCGAATGTTCCAAGATACAGCAGAGAAGAAGGAAAAGCCGCCCCCACGCCCCCCCCCCCACCCCCTCGTCCAACTCATTAGGCTAATGTTTTTTTATAAGGCACTTGAAATGTCAACGCAGCAGTGGATTTAGTGTAAACTTAAATTCCATTACCTGGCAGGCATTAATTGCTGGTGGAGCACTGGGATCCCTCCCAGGGGTCTGATATGGTTCTCTCTGTCATCTCGCTAACTATTCTGTCTAGACGAACTCAGAGCTCCTAATCCACCACGGGATCAATAAACGGCACATAATTCAGCCACGATAATGAGCTTTCACTTAAACACCAATGGTCACTTCTCTGAAGAACGGCGGTGTAAAATGATAATGTAATTATTAAAAAGACAGATAAATGAAAAAGTACTTTCGTGGGAGGAGAAGGAGGCTGTGTAGCTCAATTAGCCATACTTAAAGTTATTATTGTTTTTCCAGATAATGCTAATCAGGAGAAGGGAGATAAATCCTTTTTTTTCTTTCTTTCACCAGGTAACAGAAGGACATTATCAGCACTTCATACGGAGCCTGACGTTGTTTTACACACGAGTGTTATTAAATATAGCCACGCAATAGACAATTGTCAATTGGATTGCGCATAAGTTAGTGGGCTACAGTTGATGCGATTCTTCTTCAGGCACTCATATTAGCACACAGAGTGAGATAGAATGTTTGCCTTGCAAATATTTCACAATTAAAAGTGAAAGTGAGCACAGAACTCAAATTGTGATCCGCGTAATGACTACAGGACACTATGAGTAGAGTGGAGAGAGGGATAGAGTGGATGTTATTCTTCGCAGTGAAGGAGGTAAGTGGATAATTGATTTTGCGAATTGGGTTGTATCTACCTTTTTCACCTACTCTCAACAGCATGGATATCCAGCCTGAGGGGGGAGCATCGCACGCTGCAAGACAATATTATCGCTGTTTGAGAAACGGAGGACACAGGTAACGCTCACACCACCGTTATTCCAATGCAAATGTGTTTCAGGATGTGTGACACAGATGCTGTAAGGGCCAACTTGTGACAGGAATGTGACATATTTTGTTCCCTAACCTTAAAATATTAAACATATGTACTTACGCTGAGGTCTGGTTGATCTGTACATTACATGACAATTTAAGCATTTAGCAGACGCTATGCAGAGTGACTTCTGTAGCTTTTTTACAAAACATTCTTTACATACAATCATGTATACATCTGTATATTTACTGAAGCAATTCAGTAAAAGCAGCTTGCTCAAGGGTACACTGGCAGTGCCCCACCTGGGAATTGATCTGACGCTCTCACAGGTACAAGCCCAGTTCTCTACCCATTATTCTGAGTGGCAATTATTTGTATATTTGCCCATATATTGTAAAATGTATGTTCTGATAATATTGTAGCGGTGGCTAACAGAGTTAGCTAGCCGCCGAAGGTCTAGCTGAGTAATGTGTTCCTGTTATGTGATGTCAGTGTATTGGATTTGCATATTGGTGCCCAGAGCACTTTTAAGAAGGGCTTGCAACCCGTGCTCTGGGTCAGTTTATATTTGTTTCCTGTGAGCAGCATCTTGCAAATAAATTGCAATGCATTGTGTTCAAGATCCGGCTGGTTTTGTCTGGGGACAAATATACATCTATATCGTGACAATATATTTTATTTACATACATTTCATGTCGATTTTGCAATGTTTCACTATTCGAGTATGCAGTATACACTATGAGTGTATTTCCCCAGGCCGTACTGTGCTGTTAAATGCTATGAGTTGAAGGGAACCGCATTGCATGATGCTCATAATCTTTCATATCATTATTAATCTGTAGTCCAACACTCTTGAATTCAGTGATTAAATAATTTTTACTAATCCAGGCACAAAGTTATCTTATATTAGTACCATGTGATGATTATTTTACATTCCAAAAGAAAAGTTTATCTAGAAAAAGATTATGCCTGAAATACAGAAGTGAAAGTTTCAGCAAAATCTAAATACTGGGGAACATGACAATGCCAACCGATCAAAACTACCTCCTATTAAAACATAATGAAAACATATGTAAGCGGTACTACATATGTATTATTTATGAAATAAAACACCACTAGGTATAGCATTTCACAGCCAGTATTTACAGTCTGTGTGAGAGCGACTGTATGTAGCCTAATAAACCCAGCCTGGCCTAGGGCTTGCTGGCAAATTACTGTCCCCTAATTATGCGCATCCTTGAACCCGAATAAAATAAAGAAAATTCTTAAGGATATATCAATATGCTCGTTAATCATCTGCAGGCTACGGGCGTCCGGCTCAGATAAATAAGGGCTTTTATGGAAGGCTTGCTCCAACTGTTTATCCGCTGATGACATTTTCTGCGTTGCCCGAACGGCGGGATAATTGCTAGATTTATTCATCAAACAAAAGTGTGCCTTGTGGGAATGCGCCGTAAGTGAGGTTGCAGGACTCGCAGCGACATTTTCATCAGGGATCTGTGGCAAAAAAAAAAGGGAGGGGAGTGGGGAATTCTCGCTATCAAAGGCTAGTTACAATTAGAATTAGCTCTGCTCGGCTTCTCTGTGAGGGAGAACTCGCCCCTGACCTGCTTGCTCTGTTAAATTTGGTTTCCACCGGGCCGGATTTCCCTAATGCACTAAATGCCTTGGCGTGTTCAGAATGTCACACCTCCCAGAGAGGACTGGCATTTGAAGTCATGTGTTTTCAACGGAAAAAAAAAAAGAAGAAGAAGAAGAAGAAAAAAACCATGAGCACAGAATGCTGGGAGCGGTCCACGCTCGATATCCTCGACACGCGGAACGGCAGGCTTTGGGCAAGGCAAAGAGGAACCCAGCAGCCTCCTTAAAGCCCTGTTAGAAAGCCAGTCTGCTTGCATTGTTTTAGGGCTTGCTCTACATTTCTGCTGTTTTCGCCCGAAATAATACTTTTCAAAGCATGGCGATTGGACTATCTCGGAATATCACCGCCACCAATATCCCAAATATCATCATCTAGGAAAACTGGGTGATAGTACATTAGATGATGGTCTGGAACTCTTTCCGACATCTTGTGTGAATGCTGTCTGGGCTCATCAAATAAACATGCAAATAAAACCTTAAAACAGTATTTCCAATTAAAAGTTAGTCTTCTACCCAGAAACTGCCAAACTGGACAGAAGACAACGTTTTGAATGACTTCTTAAAGTATACCCACACAGATCTCAGAAAGAGACGGGCACCTGGATACGTTGTTCAGTAATGAGCGTTGTGTTTTTGGCGTTAACATTTCCACCAGCCTTTACGCATGTGAAGCCGCTGTCAATGCTAAACCATCTGCATCTCTGCAATTTGCATAATTGGTATACATTACAACGAAAAAGTGTTTAGAGTGCAGTGCTTTCTACTTGTGACGCCTGGCTAAATAGGACTTGTGGCACGGTTTTTCGAATGGCCATGTTGTTGATTAAACATAGTTTTTTGAAAGACATGTCGCATTAATGAAGGATTTTACAGACAAAAGCCCTTTTAAACATCCAGGTGCAGGAGCAGTTGGTCAAGTGTTTCTGCTTTCATCAGGCGTAAATACCGTCTTAACACCTGGACAAGACGCCATGGAGCTGTGGCTCAGCCAATGAGGACGATGAGCAAGCACGTTCCAGCTGCTTGATAAGGAATAAATTGGACTTGATTAGAATAAATCACTTTTCACGTGAGCGTAATTCGCATTTCCAGAGAAAAAGCGAGCTGGGGGAAAACAAAAACAAACAGATAGAAATATTGTACGAACCAGCGCCAGGAACACAAAACAAACCAAAACAACTTCAAATAAACAAACAAGCAAAAACAGAGTTGCCAACATAGAAGTGCAACATAGAAAAATCACGGGCAGGGGGCAAATGCAGGGTGTCATGATAGGCATTCTACCACAATGCACCGTCTTACAGCGGCCATGTTTTGGAATTAACAGCAAAGCTAGCTTAGCCCTCCTCGGGCATATGAGCACACATACAGAATAGCTACACTCGCTGTACATACATATCACAGGATGAACTCCAGGGAAAGACTTTGGCCATTCGCTTTGCAAATGATGATCTTTTGAAAGTGCCATTTAGTAAATTATGCTTTCCTAGTGTTACTCAGGCAACCACACCAGGTGTTTTTTTAAAGGTAAAAATTTCATATTTAGTTCATGAGTCATTCACTCCGGCTCATATCAGAAAGGCAGATATCAGTGCAGAATTGGGTAGCGCAGAACAGCATGCCATATCTGTCTGGTAACCAATGGCAAACTATACATCCTCCCTTATCTACCACTCTAGTGGGTATTAGTGGGGAGGATAAAGTATGCAAAATTTCTAAATTCCAAAACTTTTAAACTTGCATTAATTGGCTGGTGTCACGGCTCTTGGTTGAGCATTGCTGCTTGGAGAAAAAAATAGGTAAATCAATTAAAAGGGCTCAAGCAGCTTCATTATACATAAGGGGGAAAGGCAGTAACCCAGGACTGGGCCTGTCTTACCCCCGTCGCTCTGTGTCCCTGACAAATGGAGTCCGGAGAATAATTGAAGCACACGGCTGCCAGCTTAGGTCAATAACATTTTTTCCCCTTCTCTGCAATAACCCCCTTAACAATCACCTTTTTTCTCTTTTTAATCTTCCCTGTCGCCGCTTCAAACACAGCCGGGACCTGCCACTTAACTTCCCAGGCTTTCTCGTCACCAGGAGAAAAAAGAAAAGACAAAGCGTGTCCAGTGCTTAAGGTCCACATAGATGAAAGCAGTTTGTTGATATGAATTTGTCTACAAGTCAACTCAATTCAATATTGCGATAAAATAGTAGAGTACATAGAGGACTCTATATATGCAGGACTATTTTTACCGCCCACGTTTGAATCATGCTTGTATACAGCTCTACGGCAAAATGGCGTTCGTTCAGATGACCAAATCACTGCTAAACAAGAGACCATGTTAAAGAGGTGAAATAAGTTAATTATTCCTCACCGTGCAACAATATCACAATGTCGGACAAGGTCAACAGCTACACAATGTGGTGGTTCCGTGTACATTAGCAACCAAAGCTTTCCCGGACATCTAATTTACAGACCGTCACTCTGTTAATTCCAGATAAACATGGATTAATTATGGTAAGCGGTAGTGTAATGTGAAATGACAATGGGCAATTATGTCTATAAACGCACACAGTATTTATTTATAGGCCTCATTATTATTTTGATAAATAATGGAAAAATTAGGGCCAGGGTGCAAGACGAGAAGAAAAATGCCCTTTGGCCCTCTCAGCCGCTATCTCCCTATGCATGTTTTAATGCAATTATTGATCGGGTTCCTGTGTTTACCAAAAACGTCTCGCAAGCAAATAGATTCCACAGACTGAGCGGCTTTGGAATGACACTGTCTGACTGTCAACAGTAAAACATATAGTGAAACTAACACTAATCTTCTGATAATATTACAGAGGAGTGCAGATACTCGTTTTGCATGTAGATACAACGCAGGGGAGATGCAATGTATCAGCCCCCCCGAATGAGTTATGCATGGATATTTAATTATATCTTTTGTCAGATGTGCTTGGTGGAGGGTTTGCATTGTGTTTCATCGAGTGGAAATATAGTAATCCCCGGTACACAAAAAGCGACGGTTTCATTGTCTATCTGACTGACAAATTTGTTTGCGCGCACGCTAGACCAACAGATTAAAACACTGTTGAGGGCGAGATAAACAGACAAGGCAGCAGACAGTCAGATGCCTTTTTCCATTTCAGAGAGAGGGAGTCAGATTCAACAATGCGTTTTAATCCATCCCAGGCTCATTGAGGCCATTTGACATTGCTCGACTGCAGCCCACACAATTTACATGTTTTAGAGGGCTTTTCATCAGCCGGCAAAGAGCGGATCAGAGAGGAGTTCACCATTCAGATGAACTAATGCAAATGATACCTACAGTACGAAGTCAATGTCAGGGAGTCTTTATTTGAACCCGCATCAAATAAAGCGTGGGTTTTTTCCCCCTCCCTCTCGGCTTTCAACCCTTGCTGCTCTATGCAAATTCATTGTGAGGAAACGCATTTAGACGCTTGCTGTTCAATTGTTGCAAATGCTCCACGTGAGGCTGCTGTACTTCTGATGCCAGCGCCGGGAAGATCAAACGCTTCACTCAAGGAACGGCATTCGTGCCCTGCCAACCTTGAGGGCCGGGGTTTTTCCTCCTTTCTTTTTCCTGCGGATAACCCGGATTTTCGGAAAGGAAACAAAGGAAGACCTTCGCATCGGTCTATGTTTGCGAGAGATGCGGAGAAAGGGGACATGCCAAACTCAAAGTGGGTCACAGCAACTGAACAATCAGGGAGGCGGCGAAGACATTTTTTTTTACGGGTGTGCACCCTAAAGATCAACGATTTCAAGATTGGAAAGCAAAGGCAATGTAATCTGTGTGTAAGAAAAACATTTGGCCCATTTTTATGAAAGTTTGTTTAAGCTCCTCGAAGAAGGATATATTTCAACAGTGACATATAGTCTTGATCCTTTACAAACTCACTTATTACATGTCACAACAAGAGGGGATTATGTTATTTGAATACACACATTTAATATTAGCAGTAGGTGTTGACAGGGTTTAAAAGCTCGCTCACTGCCAGATTCATTGCCCAGAGCGTCTTCCCTTGACAAAACGTCACATCCTCACATTTTAGAACCAAAGTTCGCTTACATTCGTAACCGAGTCAAAAAATCACACATCAAAACAAACATATCAAGTAGAGGATGTATTCAAATCAATAATCTCTGTCAGGAAGATACTTAACAAGCACAATTTCTTGCTGCCAATTTGCATGATAACGATAAATAGCTACATCATACCTTTCAGTAACAAAGCCTCCATTTTCATGGATTTGCCAACTCAAGGTGAGGTTTAGTCTTTCTTTCAGTTGTGGCTGTTAAAGAATACACTTTTGAATCGATGCTCACAGGAATTTGCAAAGCATGAGGTAATTTTATGCAAAGAAAAACTCCCAAAGGTAAAATTAGCCTTGATTCAGTTTTTTTTTTTTGGTTTAGAAAAAAGATGGCAGGCTTTTGTAAAAAAATAAAAAATAAAAAAAGGTAACCAGAAGATCCAGCAGAAGAAGATCCAGCAGACTGTTTTTCATGAATAAAGACAGACAAAGGCTTTGGTGCAAAACTGAGACCTGTCCACATCTTTTCAAGAATGTCCAATGCCCGTGGAAATCAACCTTACAGAAATGTAATATACTGCAATATACTGACGTAAAATACTTTAAGGGCCTCACTTACTAATACCTAAGTTTTAGCTTGTGCAAAACCTTTTAGCATACGCAAAACTACTAACACAACCAATGATTGGTGCAAAACAAATACCATGACCAATTATTGGTCATCTTGTTGGTTTTGCACATGCTAAAGTTCTTAGTAAATCAAGCGCTAAATATATGATCAAGTTTACTATGTGGGCAAATATACAAACGGTTTCTGCTTTTGGACACTGCAATGCATTCTTGTGAAAGAGAAATACACTGCGGTGAAATATATTACTATATTTTCCAAAAGGTCCACATGTTTACAATATAATGCAGTATATTCCATTCCCATGATGGCACATCCATTTCCCACAATGAAAAGTCTAGGCCCCCCACATAACCTGTGATATATTTTAATGACCCTCAGCCATTGGGTCGGTGCAGGTCATTTCAGGTCAGTTAATTAATTTAAGTAACAATGCTTGTCTTCCTGGCGCTCTGCAGTTTAACGCAAGATGCACTGCACTCAGCTTTGCCCTAAAATAAGACAGATGGAATTATGGGAAATAAAACCACAGAGGCTGCCAAGTAGCTCTCAGCCCCAGTCTCTCTCTCTCTCTCTCTCTCTCTCTCTATGTACCGAAGCGTGGAGGTCAAGCTTGGCAAATTAAATGTCTTTATGCTGAAATCCGCTCCCACACAAACACACAACATAAACGATGCCCAAATACCACACTTTGAGTCATGAAGGGACCACCAAACATCACCACAGCATGGCCTACACAATCTCCCTGACCTGTTCATATATACATGTCTCATTTGTATCATGTATAAAACGTGCTGCAATTTCTGCATGGTGAAACCACAATGTACAAAAATACCCCTTAATAAAATCTCAGAATCTGTACTTTTGATCTGTAATTGTTTGATTCAAACTGTTTGAGCCAAATCAAAAAAATAAATATGTCTTTGTCCCAAACATTATGGATGGCACTGTGTATATATATAGTATACAGCCACACACACATACTATTTTGCCTTTATAGTTACAACTTATATAATTTGTATAATTTATTTTAAATTGCATGATATTGCTTACACAATACCTGCGTAATGCCTCATGGACATATTTATATGGAATATGAATGTAATCTGTGGCATGCCATGACAGTCGTATTTTGACAAGAGCTACAGTGTATCAACTAAAATAGTTTGACAGACTGATTGATTCCAGGTCCAACGTACGAGGACTGCACAGTTGTCAAAGCAGATGGTTTTAACCCTTGTCTGCTGTCATCTGCAGCCACTAAGCCTTCCGCTGCTGAACAAATTTGTGAAATCATGTCCTATTTCATTAGAAGGATGGGGATTCGTGGGAGTACATGAGCTATATTTCAGTCAGCGACACGCTGGAAACGGGAATCACCTATTCTCTGCTAAATTACAGTAATGTAGCAACGACAGCTGTTTCTTCCAGGGGAAACACTCACTTTACGTCGGCGAAAGAAAAGTGATCATTGCCAATTAAATGCCCATTAATTGTGCAAGCATGGAATGCTGCCAGATGTTTACATTACAAAGAAAAATAGCCGCCTTTATTTACTCTCCCCTAATAGCCATGAGCTTGGTATTTTCCTTCTGCACACAAAAAAAAAGGAAAGCATAATTACGCAAAAACATAATAATCATTGCATCCATCCGTGGTTGCGGAGAGAAAAGCGGAAAGGCGGATGCTTTCCCGTAGCAAAGGTACTGATATTACACAAACCTTCAAGAATGTCTATTTTTCAGAATGCAATTACCTGGCATCATTTGCAAGAATTCATCTTGCATTGCTCTCAGTGTTCAACAAAGCCTTTTACAAGGCTGCTTTTAAAGCGCGGCGCGGGCATCCGTGCATTTTACACATAATATACAAAGTAGAAATATGCGATGGTAGAAAAGGCTGATGACCAACCAAACAACACAGCAAGGCACTAGGTCCTAACCCCCCACCCCCACACCGCCTTTTGCACAAAGCTATAACACTTCACCTGGCCTCTGACTGCAGGTTGCAGAACGGAGACCAATTTAATCCTGTGGGCTCAGGGATGACCCGGTAACTAGAGGCTGCAGTTCCTGAGAGTGGAGTGTTGCTATTCCCCTAAGCCTGGGCACTGACTTCTTCACCCGGAGCATCCCTGAACGAAGCTTCCGCCGCCAGCATCATTATCACGCCCCACTCCCTCTCGAAGGCACCGAAAGAGCCCCAGGACAAACCGGACCCTTCCAGGGGTGAACCCCAAACTGCCCCTTCAGCACCACCCCCCCAGGCCCCAGAGCAATAAGCAATGAAAAACATACACCCCCCTCTTTTTCTGGGGATCTCATTTGTAATGTTAGGGCTGCACAAACGGAGCCCCTTTAACCACAGAAGGAGCACCAGGCGCATTCAGTACAGCTCAATTCACAGGATGTGCCAAGCTGGCGGCCATCTTTATTAATTTATTTTCGAGAAAGAGGCCTCTATTCAAAGCCACCTGCGCCGCTCAATTTTATTTCATCCATTCCAAATGCTGGATATTACTGAATCTATTCGGTTTATGGAATTGGCTCAACTCTGTAACAGATATTCCCATGACCTGCGACTCTAACCTGCTCATTAGACCTTAGAAGTAGACCTCAGCCTCACTGCCTCTCAGTTTCACCCAAGTTTCACCCACATCTTACATATCCATTATGGTCTAGCATTGGCTTATTCGATATCCATTCCAAGTTGTGGACCAATCAAGCGCCCCCAGTGTTCACCGTCTATCGTACGTGCACATGTTTGCACAGACCGGGTACAGTATAGTAAACATTTTGGGAAGAAAGGCAGCACCCTCGCTGCAAAGGTGACCGGCCCTGAATTGGATAGTGTTGGGGAGGGGGGGCAGATTTGTCAGGGTCTTCAGTTTTAGGGTCTGGGACACTCTCCTTAAGCAGTGGTCGGCACGGTTGTTTTACCGAATGCAATTAACCCAGATACTGATGGCTCCTGTAGCTCACCAGCAAGAAGGGAGGGAGAGAGAGGAGGTGCCGGCAGCAGACTGCCCAGGCCAAGAAGCGAGGAAGTTAACATTTAATGATGGGGAGCGGGGAGATGGCTGCCTCTCCCTCAGCCTTACTCCGGTGTGGGGGGAGGGGGGGTTTGAGTGCGGCCTTTCGGGGGAGGCAAGATGAAGAGCCGGTGTCAGGGACGGCTTTTAATGGTCAGAAGTGTGCTTAGTTCCACTGACTCTGGGCCCTCTCCCCCGTGGCCTGGAGTCCACTCTATATAACTGGCCATAATTCACCTCATTTGGCAGTTTGGGGTCTCTGAGGGTCTGGGATAAAAAGTGAGGAGAGCCGTAATGGCGGCCGGGGGAGAAGGGAGGGCTCCGTCTTACGAGATCTCCACGGGAGGACGTGTCTGGAGAAGGCCCCCGAAACCGTTTTCCCCCGGCCGTCCAATCGGAAGTCGAGCAGAAACCGGAGGAGCCTAAATTCGGCTAGCTTCACACGGCGTTACATATAAAGAACCCACTCCATATAATCTCCCCAGTGCTCTTGCAGTTCTGAGAACATGAGGAAAGCGTGAGCCTTCGTTCGTCGTCACGGCATTAGCGTTTACGCAGTTCCGCTGCAAATATTTGAGACGTGCGTTTAATCGGATAGCGCCCTGTTTACCCTCTTCTGCCATTCGCAAACAAAACATCCCCGCCTAATTAAGCGTTGTTAAATGTGCGTTATTACGCTCCTGTGCACCTCCCCAAAAATCCTTCTGGTTCACCACTGGAACCTGCTTCACGGGAAATGAGGCAGAAAGGCTCTAATAAAAATTACAGATAATTACTTTCACCGCAACAGTGAGTATTTACATTGAACGTGCTTCATTACTGCCAGCGAAACGGATCACCACAAAGCACATTAATATCACGCTAGAACAATGGAGAGCCAGGGACAGCCTCTCTGAAAAAGAATCACAGAGATGTGCACCCCCAAACATGCACACACACACACACACAAACATGCACACACACACACACATACAGACTCAGTCACACACATGCTCGCATGCACGCACACACACACACACACACAGACTCAGTCACACACATGCTCGCATGCATGCACGCGCACACACACACACACATATATAAGCACTCAGTCATACACATGCTCGTACGCATACACGCACACAAATGCACACACAT
The DNA here is from genome assembly GCA_022702515.1 of Ilyophis sp. 1 JC-2022. Lineage (NCBI taxonomy): Eukaryota > Metazoa > Chordata > Actinopteri > Anguilliformes > Synaphobranchidae > Ilyophis > Ilyophis sp. 1 JC-2022. Next base: position 41,555,700 of record CM040404.1, read on the forward strand.
GCGCACACACACGCTCACTCGCACGCACACACACTCAGTAACACACGTGCTCGCACGCACGCACACACACAAACTCACACAAGCACTCAGTAACACACATGGTTGTACGCACACACACGCGCACACATGCTCACACACACACACACACACACACACACAGTCGCTCACACGCACACACACACACACTCAGTAACACACATGCTCGCATGCACGCACACACACACACACACGCTCGCACGCACACACTCACACAAGCACTCAGTCGCACACACATACACGCACACAAATGCACACACACACACACATGCACGCACACACGCACGCACACACGCACACACACACGCATACACGCGCACACACGCACGTGCACACAAACACACACACGCCACCACATCTCCCTCCCCCAGCACCCATGATATTCGAAAATGAGTTAATAAACCATGTCTACCGTGAGCCAATCTAACAGTGTTGATGGCCAATGGGCATGCCTGTGTAATGCTGGCGGATAACGCACGGAGAGGTACAATTCTGCACTACCGTTAGAGCGAACAAATGCTGTTCTGTGACCTCCCCACAAAAACTGTCCCTCCTGTGAATTTTAATTGATGGGTGGATGCCTGGATGGGGGGGGTTCATTTTTACTGCAGGTCCAGTCCAGGCTTGTTACTTTGGGCCCTCGGTGGGGGAGGGGAGCGGGAGGTGGGGGTGTGTTACACCTTGTGTTCCCCTCTCCCACCATGACATGTCCGGACAGAAACAATTTAATGAACAATAATAATAATAATAATAATAAGACCATTCTGTTTTAGGATACAGTGATCAAAAAGAGAAATAGGTGCAGTAAAACTGTACGTTATTCTAAAACACAAACTATGTCAGATGACCCTGGCACTGACGAATCAAGCTTACATATATTTTTCAGAAGTTGGTCTATTGTGAATGACAAAAGTGTAAACAATAATTCAATTAATATACAGTCTACTCCACATAACATTTGTGAATATAAGGAATAAAAATGAAGAAAACATCAGGACCTCAAGTACAGAAATCCATTTTACTTGATTCATATCGTGTGACCTGAGGGCTCTCTTTGTGGTTTAAATCTCATTACCAAACAGACCGATGGAATTCTACTGCATATCTGCATTTTATTTAGAATTACAGGTGCTATTCATTCTAAATATGTCTGTAGTATGAACGGCACGACCTGCGCCAACAATGGAGACTATCTTACATTCATTCCAATGTGTGAGGTAATCATGACAACAATCACATAGCAAAATAAGATTTTTCCCAAATTGTCTGAGATTATATGAGATTCTGTGAATGGCAGTCGTTTGACGTGCAATATGACGGCTGTGGAACACGTTTCAGAATGCGTCACTGCCAACTGAAACAATCAATTCTGTGATAATGTTGAACACTTTGATTTGGATTTCATTGATTGGAGGGTCGGGCGGTGTTCATCAGTTTGCCCCGACAGTTAAAGGTCCTACTTACACGGTGCTGAATTGGATTCAGTAGTCATGGCGATGTGATCTCTCTTCCTCTGGCCCTTTACTTATATACATATGGACACACACAAAAATATATCGCTCCGCCCCACCATATCAGGCTCCTCCCCCAATGTATCAGGCTCCTCCCAGCTTCAGTCTGAGCCACTATCAGTGCAGGGTGGCAGCACATGGCACATCACTTAAGATGTTTGATGTTTTTGTTGTTGCACAGGATATTTTGTTTTGCTTTTTGTTTAGTTTTTTTTGAGGCGGGAGGGGTTACCTCTGCCTACTGTACATAAGTGCGTTGCTTGATGTGGGATCAGTTACAATTGTGAAATGTACAAAGCTTTCCTGAGCTCCTTTGAAGCTGTGAGTTTTGAAGTACTCAAGGAGCTTATAGGAGAAGAACAGCTTGCTCAACACATGCAGATTAACTCCATATCTCTCTCTCTCTCTCTCTCCCTTTCTCTCATGTTCTCACTTTCTCTTTCACTCTCTAGCTCATGCCGTCTGTCTCTCTGTCCTTTTCCCTCTCTGATGCTCTGTCACACTATCCCGCTCTCATGCTCTTTTTGCATTTCATTCTCCCCATCTCTCTCTCTCTCCCTCCCTCCCCACTCTATCTCTCTCTCTTGCTCTCTCTCCATCTCCCTCTCTCTCTCTCTCTCTCTCTCTCTCCCTCCCCACTTTATCTCTCTCTCTTCTCTCTCTCCATCTCCCTCCCTCTCTCTCTCCCCACTCTCCATCCCCTTCTCTCCCCACTCTCTCCCTCCCTTTCTCTCCCTCTCTCTCAATCTCCCTCTCCACACACTCTCTCTCCATCTCCCTCCCGCCACACACTCTCTCTCCATTGCCCTCTCTCTCCCTCTTCCTCTCTTTCTCCATCTCCCTCTCTCTTTCTCTCTCTCCATTGGCCTTTCTCTCATGTTGGAGGTCCCAGTCTCCAGTCTCACTGGAGTAGAGCTCAGAAGCAAAGCAGCAGGAATAGTACTGGTGCCATTTAACAGAAATGTAAAATCGATATACAGTTTGAAACAGCGGGGGAGAAAAAAACCATCATTGTAAACCAGTTATCGATGTGTTAAAGTAATTTACACTTGCCGTTACAAGATGGATTGTAGCAATATTTATTTAGCCAGGGAGCTGGCAAAGGGGAACTGGTATGGCAATACAGGCTGACACTATGCTGGTGTTAAAGGCTCTGCCCATCTCTCTGTCTCACACACACACAACCAAATGTACACACTCACACACATGCGCACACACACACACACACACACACAAATGCGCAAACAGCCACACACATGTACATGCACATGCACACACATGCACACACACACACACACACATGCGTGTATATATGCATACACACACACATAAACTCAAATACACACACAATTAATTTCTTATTGCAACTCAACAGCCTTAAAACAACTGTATAATTAGCTCTGCATCTGTCATGCTGCTCTCCATTTCCAATCGCAGGACTTAGGGGTACTGCGGGAAGCGCAATCGGACTCTCATGTAAGAGGGAATGTTCAAAAAGCGGTCAGTGAGTAATTCCTGGTCTCTGGTTACACACCGGTCATGGTGCTTAAACTAGGAACAACCTGTGGTCTAGGACAGCTATCATCATTGAAAACACACATCACAGCTACCACGGTACGGTTGGTTGGAAACGCCAGCGATTTAAACCTGCATGTAAAGTGAACATGCTGTTACCGCTCACTGACATCCCACTGACTGGGACTATTATGGGTAAACACAGCTAATATCGCACGCGTATTTAATGCTGGTAATGGCACATAATTATTGCTGCCATCAGCAAAATTATTGTACATATTTATTTCTCAGAAAAATTGAGTGGCAATCATATCTGAAAAAGGCTGACATGGGTAACAACATGATTTATTTATGTAACGTAGAAAACCTTACAGAAATTATACTTTATAATCAGAGTTCATATTATACTTTGAAATAAAGCAATAGTGTAAGTGTATATATTATATATATTTTAACAAATGATATACCTGTATATATATATATATATATATATATATATACACACACATGAATACAGCATATATATATATATATATAGTATACGTGTGTGCGTGTGTGCGTGTGTGAATACATAGATGTACATGCATGTATTTATACAATGTCAGCACAAAGTTGAAATATATAACTTATTTCCAGGGCAATTTCACTGCAGTACGCAGTAATTAACATTTCATTTCATCATCATCATTTCAATTCTGTGATAAAAAGGGTTTGAAAAAAGAAAATTCTTAATGTCTGGGCAAAGCCTGACGATCGATTTAGTACGGAGCGCGCTATCAGGGACAGCGATGTGAGCTGTGTAGAAAAGCCCTGGCAGGACTGTCTCCCAGAGACGGGTGACACTGCACTCCTGTGAGAAGAATAGTACACCAGAGATTCTGCCACTGAACAGAACCCTGAACTCTCACACCTCAGATACTGCCGGGAATAATTATCACAGCAAAACAGAAATTCATAAAACTATAATACAATTATACATGTAATAATAATAATACTAGTACTCCTACTACTACTACTAATATTAGTATTATTATTATTATTGAAACAATTAGCATTGTGTGAAATGTTATTGAATTTATAAAACATGCTATATTGTTATATTTTTATATGCCATGTTCCCCAGTTTACTATTGCTATTATTAGTTATTATGTTCTCCTGACCCACTGTGTTTTGTCTCCATATTACCATGGTGATATCCATTGTTTTATTGATTGTTAATTGAATGTAGTTTTTGTTAATAGATTGAGGAAAATATAAGAGATTCACCCTCTTTTTAAAAGATGTAGGCTGGGATTTATTCAACTTTGACAAACAATGAATAGTTTTTTCATTTCAGTGTTCAGTGATCACTAAATCAAATTCACCAACCTAACAAACTGAAGATGCATCGTTACATTCTAGAACAAAATAGCTATTCTCTAAAATGCTGTTATTTTGCTTTTTATATTAGCTGGATAGAAACATGCCTAAATTGAAACATGCATAAGAATGGTTTCTGATATCTGTTTGTTCAGTGGCAACCACTCCATCCAAATGAGAGAAGAAAAAAAATTTAAGCAGAAATTTTGTTCATCGAAGATATATAATTAAATGCTGAAATAATAAAAAATATGATAGCATCATATGGAACATAAAAATACAGAAAACATTAAACCTTTTTAATATAATTTTTTGTTTTTCTTCAGTCTTATAAAATACTATGTTAGACCTATAATTCATGCTGAGGTAGGCTGGGCAAAGCTTTTAAAAAAAAGGAGATTTAATAAACAGATCAGAGAGCAAAGCCGATGTCATTAGTAATAATCAGTTTAAGTGTCAGCGTAACTGCATTGTGAAAATAACATGGGACATTTGTGTGTCTTAGTTTGTTTCAGCTTTGCAGTTGAAGAAACACTCAGGATTAAACAGATATAAAATAAAGGGAAAAAATAAAGTTTTTTCCCCCCTTTCTAATATGCGGGGGGAAAGGGAGTCCTGTTCTACAGGGCGTCAGTTTTCGGTTTCCATAATCACTCTTTGATTAAAGGCAAGTCAGAGCTTGCTCTCCGTACTTTTACTCCAGAGCTGCTAAAGTCCCATGCCGTAAAATTATCACCTTCCTACGTCTATCACACACTCATCAACTTCCTGTAGTTTGGAATTGTTGGGGCATGGCTATTTTCAAGCAAGTAAATGCATTTTTTTTTAATTGGCAGTGCTTGAAATAAAACATTGTACAGATTAATGAGTAGGAATATCAGACTACAAACATCAGCTTGGACATCTTGAAAAGGTGTTGGCATTTTCTGTTCAAGTGACTTAATCACATAACATCCATGCAATATATGCATCATCATAGATGTCCACAGAATGAACCTCTCATAAAAAGCCAATGTCTTGCGCATCCGCATTGTATCTCATATTCATTTAAAGTTTAATTTAATGTTTTGTGTTTGCCTCTGCAATTTTATTTAACACAAATATTAGAATAGCAAATATGTAACTAATACTCAGAAATATTAAGAAAAGAATACATATATTAATATAAAACTTTACGGTATATACAGAAGCAATAAGAACACTTTTTTATTGTTTTGCTTTTCTGTTTTTAAATCGTCCAGTATATGACAGGCTCCCTCTAGTGGTTAGAAAGGATGGGAGAAAAAATTACCTCTGCGCAAAAAATCTAATAAACAAATGGGAGCGATAGAGACTTTACCGTGATTGTGATTCAAATTTCCATTTTTATTCATGTACACTGTCACTGCAAAAGCCCGCTGAAAAAGGGCACAGGGTTACGGCTCTCTTCTTATGGTTACAGAGTGACGTGTACATGGCAAGCTTGACATTTGATAACGAATTGCAGGTGTTGCGCCACGCTCCCCGCGATAAATAGCTTATTTGCAAGACACACAGACCCTGAGGAAAATAATAATAAAAAATGTGAAATTCATACAAAAATCCTTAACCAGACACTGTAATACATGTGACCCAGAGAATATCTGGTGGAATTGCACACAAAGCACGTTTAAATTAAAACAGGGGGATTCTCAACCCCAAGGTTAATGACTTGAGACTCTTTCCTGTTTCAAACAAAATCAACGGATACATATTCTAAAGCATGATCTCCGCTGTCATATCCCCATCTGCTGAATCTCAATGTAACACATTTTCGCCTTCTGACATTGCACATCAGGAATTAGACAACAAGTTCTTGCATGATTTTTAATACGCCGTCCGCACGTTTAGAATAAACAACAGTCACTTTTTGTGTTGCATATCATCACTGTTCCTTTACAGTATGCAACCTCGTGAGCATGTATATGACCGTAAAAAGAATGATTGTAACAATAATAATCTTGTTTGAAAAACATTAGCATAACACGGCGCTATAGAAACGCACGGAATGAAGCAAGTAAACAGCCGTATGAAAGGGGCAATAAATGAACCCCTCGACTTTCATTGTCATCCCCGGCTGTGTACCAGGCAAGAGGTACACTTTGAAGAGCTGGTGGCAAACACACACACGCACACACAAACAAACACATACACACAAACACAGACACACACACGTCCCTGAGCAAATTCTATGTTGGATCTGGCCTTTCCCTGACATCCTCCCATTGCAAACTTTTAAATAGTTTAAAATAATGTAGTTTTAAATAATAAATTGTATCCCAGCCTTATCATGCTGTTTTCCATTATCGGAGCGAGAGAGAGAGAGCTGTCTGATGCAGATGTGTGTATAGCCATGCGGTTCGGTTACGCCCACATGATGCTGGTAAGCAGTTATCTCAGAGAGCACTGAATGTACCGGAAAGGCATGCATTCTAATAAAAAAAGAGCATATAAAAAAATATATTAAAGATGCGATGTGAGCAAAAAAAAAAGAATGAAAAAAGGTTAAAAGGATGGCTTTTTCTTTCAAATATCTTAGTTAAGGCTTTTTTTTTTATAATTCATTTCTTCTGCGTCTATTATCCCCGAGGTATCCTCTAAGGCTACTGGTAAGCTATTTGAGATGTATTTCTTTTCATATCATTTTTTGAACCGCTGTTAAAGTCTTAAATTATCCGCAGGAAAGCAAAAAGTTCCACTGTTTGAAAATCCCAGTTGTATATCTGGAAACACCACGGGCGCAGCCAAGCTGCGGTTAGCGCCGGGGTAGGCGAACGACGCTCCGTGATACCGTTCTGTGACTGAACCCCCACACTACAAGAAAAAAAAAAGAAAAGAAAGAAGCATGGCTAAAGGTCAAAGGTCACGCGGTGCTCGTTCCCTGTCTCGGGCGTCGACTGCATCTTCTCGCCTCAGGTGAGCTTGCGCTGTGGAGATGGTGAGGTGAGCACACTCCTCTCCAGACCCCATCAACAAAGCTACTGTATGCTACATTCCACAATAAACCAAAAAAAAATAAAACAAAAAAACCCTGTTTAATAATTAAACAAATAAAATAACGGTTGCTTAAGCTTGATATTGTTGAGATACAGTAATTCTCAGATGTGCCAGTATCTGGGCGGAATTGACAGGCGGACAATGGTGCGCATCATGCAATCAATCAAAGCAAAATAAAAACAAGTGATCTGGAGGTGTGCGCCTCCATCGCCATGGTTATATGACTTTGTACTACTTTTGTGCTGCGGCGCCTCAGTTAATCAAATCCCAGATTGGACAGTAAGTGTCTCGCCCTCATCTTCCAGTTCTCTGTAATTAGCGGCAACCCAGGCTACGCTTGCAGCCGCCCTCTCCAGACGTGAGCCGTGGTGTCAGGCAGAGGAGATGTCAGCGTGCTCGGCCCAGTTTGCTAAGCGCTGACACGCCGGAGCTCACTCATTAGACGCTGGGAGCCTGAGGAAGCTCGGTACCTCAGGTGCAGGTACGAAGCACCAACACACCCCCCCCCAGCCACCCGTCCCCTTCAACCCAAACTCCCCAGAGGCCCTACAGCAGAGAGAAAAGAGTTGGCACAGCGGTGGGGGGCGGGGGTGTCTGACGGTGAAGCACACTGTTCTCCGCGCTGGGTTTTAGACCCAGAGTTCGGCGGCATAATGAGATGGATGAAGCTTCCGGAAAAGGACTTAAACACGGGCGACGAGCGTGTTGCTTGTGCCTTCAGATTCCAATACACACCGCTCCTCCGTCCCTATCTAGGGTGACAGATGGCGCCCGGGAACGGTGACTTAGACTTGTACACAAGGATTGCAAACCGCATATTACGGCAGACCAAAAGTGTGTGTGCAGTAATCCTTTGTCATTTCAAGGACTATTACCTTACTCGCACCCATGGATGGGTTATGGTTCTAATAGAAATTATGTTTTATAAAAAGAAACAATATATTTGTGTTTGAGTGTGTGCTGTGTTTTGAATGGCTTTCTATTTGTTAAACCAATTAACACCTTATAATCAAACTCATTGGAAATTTTCTATTTGGTATTAAACTAAAATACTTATTTTGTTTTCTTTCCCTCAAAAAACAAGCAGATAAGCTCAAAATCAAATTGCATTTTTAACACTATTTATTTGAACAAATATTAGGCTCCCGGGGACTCCTCTGAACTGTAGCTATATCCTGAGGAAAATAAGATTGCAGGCTGATATCTGTGTTTTGAATTTATCGGCGCTCATTTCCCCTCTCTTTGTATTTTTACTTTAATCATGGCAGCTTAGCAGCCAGCATCAAACTCAAACTGCGCTGGGCTCATCTATACTGCCCCAGTGCACAGCTGCCCTGGATAAAGAAGGGGGGGAGAGAGAGAGAGAAGGGGAGAGAGAGGGAGATTGAGAGAGAGAGCAACATAGGCACCAAGAAAGAGGAAGAGCATTAGATAGACAGCAAGAGAGAGAGAGAAAGAGAGAGAGAGAGAGAGAGCGAGCATGAGACAGAGAGCGAGAGAGAAAAAGAGAGAGTGAAGAGAATCGGCAGTGGTCTCCCTGGTGTCAGAATCCAGTCACGTGTGAAAACTTCCCAACTTCCCTCCCTGACGAACGGCTCGGGAAAGTTTGACAGATCAGAACGATAGCGAGCCGCTTCCCGCTCTTTTGGCACGCGATGCGCGTCTGCCACACAGAGACTGCCTGTCAAACGCCTATGACTCCATAGAGCAGCGAGGGACCCTACGGAGCAGCAGATGGGCCATTAAGGTAGTATTAATGTACACGCCATCAGCTTCCTCCACTGACTGGGACCTGCTCTTTAGAACTCCGAGCAGCTGCTGCCATTTACGGCGACAGCCTCCTGCTAACTTTCGCCAACTGGCACCGGCTGACTCTTTATACCTGAGACTTTTAGCCTCCCACCACCCACCCCCTCTCTGCCCCCCCCCCCCCCCCCCCCCACTAAAACATTAGCTTTTTCAAGCCTGTCTTCCAGGAAGATACAAACACACACACACACATCCAGCCATATCCACACAAACATAAATATGTGCGCATCCAGACATATACATTACCGTTCAGTCTTTCTCTCTCTCTCACACACTCACACACACACACACACACACACGTCCCTATTGACATACACATACACACACTCAAGAGTCAAATAGATGTAGACACAAACACACATTCACAATATGCACTCATTCACACATATTCAGACACATAACCACACTTGAACGCATATACGCGCACGCGCACACACACACATGCACACGCACACACACACACACACACACACACACACACACACACACACACACACACACATACACAGGGCGCAGTAGGGCACTGTCTTCCCATGCCTGTCCTGATGCACATTAATGTCATGTTTTAATTGAGAGGAAATTGGCAGTTGGCAAAATGAAAGAATAATAATTTTAAAAATCCACCCATTAGATAAGTGTTGCAATCAGCAATAACCCATCTGGGTAAATGGACAGAAATGGGATACATTTTGACATCATTATTCAAATCACACTGATTCAATCACAATTCTTTTAAGCCAATTATTATTCTACCTCAATATTCTCACAATGCCCCACATTAGACTTCTGTTGCACTTTGCAATTGCTCCCCACTCCGGCATAAAACCTGGGATATATAAACTGGTGGTGTCATGCCAACCAAAAGCACAATGCGAACTAACCTTAGAAAAGTATTACCTTCTCATTGTGTTCAACCACAATACAGACATGTCCAACACTCAATTACAGCAACAACAAAAAAAATCAATTTTCACATTAATGGGAAAATTGTCATCAAATCAATAAATGAATATATTCATTTTAATCAGATAAATGTGCAAATGGGAAAAATAACAGAATAATAGTAATAATAACTGTACTCAAATAGGTTTGGGACATTGTGTTTTTTCATTCTGCGATAAAATTATCTGATTAAATTTTGCCTCGTAAAACATATCGCTCATAAGCCGAGCGGCCAGAAAATGTAAATATGCAGATGTTGTGGAACTGCTCATCAAACACATAAAAGCCAGGGTGGCGTGGAGAGAATGTGCTGCACTGTTTTCACCTATCTATACACCCCCCCCACACACACACACACACACACACCCCCTCCCCCTCTCATCATACCTGAGTCGGGTTCTTTTTCTCCAGGTGTATCACATTAAATAGATTTGATCTGATTGGTGGATGGAGGTAGAGGGGCCGATGATACTTGGGGCACAGGGGGGTCAAAGGTCACGGAGGAAGGCGGCTCGGCCCCCGGTGAATACCTACCGCAGTCAGGAAGCCGCCAGTGCTGAGTTCGTATCATGGGTTCACATGGCAGTGGGGGGCTCCATGTGGGGGCCCTCTCAGCCGGACCATTCAAACACCGCTTATCTACAGTGAGAAAAGGCCTTTCTTCCACCGGCCTCCCCCTCCATATCCGGCCGTTTGTGCGTATACATCCTCGCCGCATTCGATCCGTCCCAGTCACCTTTCCCCCCCCCCGGCCTCTCTCCGACACTGCCGGCTCTGTTTCGCCCTTCGCCAAAACAACCCCCTTTTTTTAACTGTGAGGAGCAAAACAAGTGTGTAGGGGAGGGGGGGCTCAGATTAGTCTGAGCCAACAAACCCCCAGCTTCCCGATACCGACTGCCCACCCCCGGCTCGCTTTCTCACGCGTCGTCTTTCAGAGGGAACCCAGGAGAAGAGGAGGATAAAAGAGGAGAGAGGGGGAAAAAAAGAAAAAGGAGGCACCTCTGGGGAGAGGAGAGACGGACTGTTCGGTTCGGCCAGGTCCCCCCCATATCGGCCGGCTCGGCCGCGACAAACACACGAGGCCCCGGTTACACCCGTGCAGCAGACCCACCGCCAGCGGCCCGTTCTCCGCCCCACTGGCCCGCGGCTCGGGTGTCGCTCTGGTAATAAAGCACACCGCTCTGATTGAAGAGATATGGCGCACGGGTCTCATGTGGCCGGCTAAATAAGGACTCCCGGAACAATGTGCCAGTGTTCCCATCAAGAGCACAGGTGTTGACGCAGGTAGCTATCGCACCGACGCCCTGGCATAGGCCGTTGCGTTCGGCGATGCCGTTTTTTTTTGTGGAATCTCTCAAAACATCGGTAATTGATAATAGTTGGTTGCCACACACACAGACACACACACACACGCAAAAATGTGTCATTATATTTTGTATTCATCATATAAAATGGGCTTTTAAAATGGATTCAGACATGACAAAGATGACGAATAAAAGATTGAATTCAAAACAATTTCATACAACAGTGTCCCAACGTGGAGCACACGTACAGTAAGACTGACCGTGTAATTTTAAATAATTCCTTAATGTCCTCCCATGTTCTAGTCTGAGTTAATCCCCTGCATGAAGAATCCAGCTAAAGTAAGTACCTTTTGCGTCGAAATGCTATTAAAGCACTTTTCAGTGTGTGCGCTAATTTCATGAAGACTTATTCAGAAGGGTGGGCATTTCAACACAGCAATCGCAGGTTTAGGCCATTTTGACAATGGCGCAAAAACAAACTACGTTTTCCACAAAAACAAGGGCGTTCATTTTTTTTTTCTTTCAGAAGGCCTAACTGCCGCCACCCGAGTATCCGGTTAGCCACCGCCTTGTGGCCAACGGCGCGAGCAGCCGGAGGAGACGGATTCGGCATCCGGAGGATACCCATCCAGCTACAAAACTGGATCGCATTTTTATTTACAAGGTGCGAGCGATTGCTTTGACATGCAAATGCGTTCAGAGTCTCCCTAATGCCATCCAGTTATTGTGTCGGCATGATCGTCGTGCTAGGACAAGCAAGCCGGTTTAAGAGAAAAAACAGGCAAAAGACCGGGAGCTGAAGAGCTAAGCAGCGTGCGTGTGTGGGTGTTGTTGCAAATAGGCTATTTTTTTTCACTCCCCCTTACAGTGGAAGAATAGAGGCATTAAGAAGCCTGTAAAATCGCGCTGTTATTCCCCCCTTTACAAGACGATTATCGTCAAAGAAAAATATTTATCCGTTATTTCCAGCGCGGTAAAGAGGAGCGCCCGTAATCATATTATCGTTTGTGTCGGCATCGAGATCAATCACAGCTGCGGCCGTTCGAAATGCCGGTTTGGCGCTTTCAAAAATATTTGTTTGCTTGATGGGGCGATTGAAAAATTCCCAAACAAACAAAAGTACAGGCCTTTTTTTCCTATTGTTATTATTAAGCTGGAGAGAGGCCAGACGTGAATGAGGAGAAGTTTGGACCAATTATCATTTTTTTCAGTGACCAGAGGAGCTGCTGGAACAGCGTCTGCTGGCGCAGGCTGGAGCTCCATTTTTCTTTCTCCTCCGCGTGCGCACATAGGGGAAGAATAATGTTTGACGATCGCCGACTGCGGCTCGTGGCGCTCGCTAATAACGTGCGGAAGAGACAGGCTTGGAAGCCGTACAGAGGAGAGAAGATAGGCCTCGGCACCGCGGTATGCTCTGAGGATTCCACGCACGCCGCACAATCACTTCGGGACAATTCACAGCACTGTACCGGCGCGCGTTTTGTTTCTGTTGAAAAAAGCAAAAGAGGAGAGACAGGGGAAAATATACTTCAGAATGTGTGTTGTTTTTTTTTGTTCGTTTTTCTGTGAATGTCTTGGCAAACACACATGCGCACACACAAACCCCACTCAACCAGAAAGGGGATGAAATTCCGTCATCCGAGCATGACATCTCGGAATTCAAACTTAATGAGAGCTTTGGCAGCTTCTGTCGAAGGCAGGCACTGATTAACAAAACACTTCAGAGTACAAGGCACAGCGGTGCTCAAAGAAAACAGCGATGATCTCCACTTAATCGCGGAAAAGCCCAGAGCATCTGCCAGCGAAGGGCAGGAGCCACGCCGTGCGCTCGCTCCGATAGGCTGTCATCTCCAGAGAGCCGCGGCCATATGCTCAGCTCCACCGCAAACTCCAAAGAAGTTAATTTTCTGACAAAATACGGGGATAAATATGACATTCAAACAAGTGTGCTCGCTCAGGTTGAACAGGCGTTCGCAGGCGCATTTCTCAAGCCCGCATGTGTCACATTTATGCATCGTTTAAAAATCTGGAGAACGTACAAGTGTGTCTGCGGAAGATGCGCGCACGCACAGACATACAAACACATGTACAAATATACATACGCACGCTGAAATATTCACAAAAACTACATACAAAAATATCATACGCCCACGTACGGTACATATGCAAAAATGCTCTACGCTCAGAGACACACACACATGTACACGTGCACACACACACACACACACACACATACTCACATGCACTTATGTTGCGTTGCCCTGAGCTCGTATTTCCTGGATAACATGATTACTAAATAGAATGACGCACATTTAAGAGGCCAAGACTGAGAAGCAGGGTGGGTACCCCTCTCTCCATACAATCTCACATTCAAATTCTTTTTCAAAGCCATTGTCCAGGAGGAGATTGTCTTTCATTGCTCCTCACAGGCACTCATTTCCCCACAGCACGGCACCCAAATAACGTCGATCAAACTGTTTAATAGGGACGGCGTATAATAGACTTCTGTTGCAGGTGAAATGCCAGAGCGGCCGAGGACAAAGGGCTTGCAGGTGCGAGCAGAATCGCTAGCTCAGAGCAACACCTTATCAGCAAGGAGATAAAGGAGATTGTGTTTCCGGATTCTCACTGGCCGGCACATCCCACCCCCCAACCCACCCTGTGTGATGCTCCACAGGCCTTAGGGCTGAGGGCATCTCATGCACAGCTTCTCACAACAGTATACAGTATCACACGCTGAGCCTGTGGAAGCACCGCACCGGCAGACCCTTCAGGACCCCTGGAACAAAGAGAGCCAGAGAGCTGCACTCGGCTTTGCCTTTGGCTTCAGACCCACGGAGACCCACGGTTAGGCAAGGCAAGGTGAAGCTAGAGGAAGCCAGCTACGCGCCCGAGACGCCACGTAGTGGAGCGCAGCCGGCCGGCCGGCATCTCGCTGCCGGGGAGCGTTTCCAACTGCTCCAGTGTCCCCAAGGCGGTGTGGCAGATATGGTGTATCACACGTGCACCATAAGCGGTTATTTTCACTCTGCACTGACACGGGGTGGGGATAAACGTCTTTATCAAAGACCAATAAGGTTCTTCCTCCAATGCGTGCCTTCCTGTCGCGTTATTAAAAGGAAAACGAGCCATTGCCGTTAGTGTCCAGGGAATGAATGGTGAATGCATCGTGGATACACTAATGACTACCAACTCGGCTGACAGGAAACTGGTTTGCATGTGTTTCATTGAAACAAAGTGGCTGTTTGATGGACAGGAAAACAGAATAAGCCTTTCTACCACATTGCATGGCACCCATGGAAGTTCCGTTCGATTCCATTCCAGCCATTATATTACATTACATACATTCAGCAGATGCTGTAATCCAGAGCGATTTACACATCTTTTTTCAGATAGTATCCATTTATACAGCTGGATATATACTGTAGCAATGCCGGTTAAGTGCCTTCAAGGGTACAACAGCAGTGTCCTACCTGGGAATCGAACCTGAAAGCTTTAGGTTACAAGGCCAGTTCTTTAACCATAATACTACACTGCGGCCCTGAGGGATTACAGTGGTGTAACCTAATGTTACAAACCCACAGAGTGGGGGTACTGTATTGCAGGGTATTGGGAAGAGTAAAATTAACTGACTGTGCAAATTTGGGCCCATGAACTAGTGAGAGAACCCAATCCCTCAATTGGATGGGACTACATTTCCAAAACATTTAATTCTGGAGCTGTCCTGCTCCCTTGAATACAGTAGCTAGGACGTTTAAGGAGAGGGAGTGCACGAAAGCTCTTTTTTTAGCCCCCCGGAGATCCCAGACTCACTGCAGCGATTAGCTAGTCTTGCTAATTGTGTTCCATATTTATTACACTGATAAATTAAAAATTAATGATAGCTCGAACTTTAATAACCCCCGTAGCCACAGTCAGTTTTAAAGGACAAATTCAGGGATTTCTTAAATAAAGCCAGGTTGATTGGAAGAAACGTTTCATCTGTTCCCATGTGGGTTCTCTGTATCCGTTAATTACTAGCTTTGTTTAACTAGATGTGAGATGCGAGTTCGTCTTCGTTCTCCCGTTTGAATGAAAGGTTATGATTTTGCCATCAATCATATTTCAACGAGCAAAGCATATCTTTTATGAAAACTTTTTCAAACAAGGAATGTAAAATGTGACATATATGTGTGTGTGTGTGTGTGTGTGTGTGTGTAAATAAACACACACATTGTATATACACACAACCACACAATAATCTTGCAAATATACAACTTCATAAACATCTTAAAGTTTGAGTAGGTGTGTGTGTTTATATTCTCTATATTACAGGCATATGCCACATGTACCTGATTTTCCTTGAAGTCCATTTTCCTGAAGTCGTAGCTCAGCTGAGCGTTGAAGTTGTTGCCGAAGCTGAAGACCTCACCAGACAGGGTCCAGATGAAAGTGTGTCGGCTGCCACAGGCAACGCCGGCGACCTCCACGACCTGCCCCCCATCGGGACCGGACCCCCTGGGGTACAGGAACACCTCTGACGGCCTGTTCCGCACGTTCCTCTCTCCATACCCAAGCCTGCACCCCGGAAATACAGTGCAACACTGCATCAGCTCACATTAAGGCACATTAAGATGCATTAAGCCAAGGGTTCTCAATCCTATCCAGAAAGAGACGGTGCGGGTGCAGGCTTTTGTTCCACGTTAAAGCAGTTACACACCTGATTCTACTAATCAACCACTCAAGTCTTTGCTAAAGATCTTGATTAGTAGAATTATAAACTTAATGAGTATTGACTATACTGTAGATTTATGGACTTGGATATAGTGGGTATATACTTCCGACGTGATTTAATATTTAATTTATGTTTTACAAATAAGCTCAATATGTGAAAGTAAAAATGTTCTAAAATACAGATGGTCACATGTAACTGATTATAAATGCATGATCGACACAGTCAACAACTCCACCTTTTCCATACTTAACTGACACTGTCTTTTCACCCGTTATAGGGCATCGACTTCTGCCTAGGATCTACTAGTCTTCAGGACCAGTTATGGGAATTATAATTTGGTCAGAAGTGTTCTAGATTTCATATAAATCGGGCCCAAAACCACGTCTAAATTCAGTTGTCAGTCTGTGTCCCTATCCCCCCTATGATCTTCTGCTTAAGAAAAAAAAAAACAGCTCCTGACCAATGCGTTAAACTCAAAATACAACTCCACATAACATAGACCTGTCTGCTTGTTTTGCACTCAGAAAAGAAGCTAACCAACAATTTTCCATTATTTCCAGCAAGCGGGAACAAAAGGTCCCTGCCTGGCTGCTCTTGAGAGCACATATTGATTACAACGATACTTTAGTACAGACAAGACCACAGAAGGGTCAGTATCATTCTCAGCAGAGAGTTTGCTGGCTTTAAAAAATTCACACATTGGACTTTTTTTTAATCCTTTTGCTTTTTATTTTTCATTCTCCCCCAGTCATTGTAAACAGAGAGCACGTTTCCCATCTGAGAGAAAGTTGTGTAACTGTACGCTCAACCCCTTGCTCTCCAAGTGGGTGTCTAGAGCTGAACAACCCCCAACTAGCGTTCGCGCTAACCCTCCGGAGTGCTTTAATCCGCTTAGAAGGGTCAAAGCGCCAAGACAAGAAAGAAGCACTTTTCAGAGAGCAGCGCTGCTCGCGCCCCAGGTAGCTGAGGGCCTGCGGATCCCTTGCCCCCCGGCCGTTAGCCACCGCTAGCATGTCATTATACCCGGCGATGCTCAGAGCCCTGTCTCTGAATACGCCCCCTGCAAACGGAATCAGGAGTTTTACCCGGACTGCTCTTGTCCGTTTCACACACCAAAGTCTGTTTCACAAACCCTGTTCCAGCTTGCAAATAAGCAAATAAGCATGAAAAAAATAATTAAATTATTTGATAATATCCAATACCTTAAATCAGCACAGCTGAAAATTTGCCAATGCCGGTGAATGCCAACACTGCCTCTCATTTGATAAAACGTGTTGCTTATATATGCTAATCTACATACACGCAGGCCGATAATCATGCTATAATAATCTTTTGTCATATGTTCATAGCTTCATTGTTCTATTACATATGTGCAACATACATATGCAATTAGCCCTGAAAAGGGTGTCATGTATATTTGAACAATTCGTCCAAGTATTTATTAAGCGCAGCAATAAGCAGGTTAAATGTTACACTTACTGTCCACTGCTGCCGTTTCCCCAGGTGAAGATCCTGTTGTCAACTGTAGGAGAGAAATTCATATTAAAAAATGCATGCATGACAATATTCACAATGGTTATTGACCAAGTGTCCCGTTTAAATTGTGAGACCTTGTGCAAGAGGTTCAAAAGCACAAGCCCACATTACTGACCTGTACGTTTCCATGCCTACCGAAAGAATAATCAGCATAAAGTGCATGCATTTATTTTGATTTTAAGATATGTTTAACACAACTAAAGTGTTATGGCTTTCAGTACTGGGGGAAAAAATGGTTTTGGACTCAATTTGATTAATTGACCGTTCATGACCAGCCGTGAAAACCCTCAAGTGACTTTGACCACTGCATAAGCACTACATCACCTCATTAGGCAGATAAGTGATTAGGCCCAGGTGATGAAGTGATCTGACCTGTTGAATGTCACGGCCGTGGTGAAAACAGGGGAGGATAGACGTGGAAGGGAAGCGTTATGCCCCACTTATAAAGAGCACAAGGCCTCGGTGTCACTGGCACGTTGGAGGCTGAACTAAGTGCACTGTCACTCACTGCCTGGGGTGTTCACGGCCGGCAATTTGTAACCGGTACAAAAACATTACAGCTAAAACAGCCGGAAAATGATAGGTTACGATGGGAGGGATCGACAACCCCAACGCCTCGCTTGAGCGCAAGACATCGTCACGCTCCGCGGCGAAGGCGGCATCAGCGTGACGTACCAGCGTGACGTTAACTTCACTTGAACGGTGACCGTCTGGGCCGCCTGTCATGAGCGTCTACAGAGCGTTATGCAGCGCTTATGAAGGTTTCGTGTAATTATTCTCCGTGACAGGTCATTGTGAGCGTCACTGAAACACGGTGTTATACCGATATGTACTGGCATCCGTGCCATTGTGCAACATGAAAGAATCAGTACTTTGGCCCGTGCGTCCAGACAAGCAAGAGAAAAAAATCACCTCAGAAGAGAGGGGACTCTCGTCCAATTAAACGGGGTCGGTGTCTGCGCTCCAAATGTCATTAGACAAAAAAAAAAGAAAAAAAAAGTGGACTAGAGGCACATTAAACCGCGGGAGTGAAACGTAACGGTGCGGTAATGGAGCAATGCATCTTTCTCCCCGGCCCAACGGGAGGCAGAGGGGCCCAATTGGAAGCCGTTTCAGACCAGTCCTCCCTCGCCTTCCCATTCAGAGAACTGGGCCAGGTGCGCGAGGAGCCGGCCAAAATGTAGCGTACCAAAAAAACCATACACGCGACCCATTGATGCGGACTGCTTGCCAAGGCGCGGAACACGCGTTTTTTTGTGAAGACATTCCTATCCTGTTCTGTACAGTGTAGCATGCAATGAAATCCAATACAACGCTCTGCCCACCATTTGCAGACAGGTGATACAAAATAATTAGTGTTGTACTTTTAAATGAAGAGCATGGGGTGAATGTTTATGAAGTCAGAGGGGAAGAATTTAATAAAACTAGTAGTGAATGGTGTTAGCGGAAAAGTAAAAAAAAAAAAAAAGAAGAAGTATTATTTCGTTTCTTTCTTTGCTCGATGCCAACAGCACATGGTGATTTGACAGCGGGCGGAATCACCCCTGCTTTGTATATTTTGATTAATACCGTACAGGAGCCATGTACAGTACGTTGCCCGGTCCGGGTTCACGGAACCAACAGTAAAATAATGAGCCTTCAAGAAGAAAAAATATGCTTGGGAGAGAAACTTACATATTCTGAAGGCCCCATTGAATATATTCAAATGAAATGAGAAAATGAGGCCCTGGCTGATTAAATTTGCCGGAAAGTGAAAACTTGCTGCTCTCAATCTGTATTTAACTGTCATCTCTTGGCCCTAACAATGGGACGAGCCATCAGCGTTTTTTTTGCATATGTTTTCTATAAATACCTGCTCTGCCTCAATTTTCGCCCCGGCCGCGTAGCTACGCGAGAGCCCCGCGGTCTTGTGGGAGCTCGGCTGATGTCGGCCCCCAGCCAATCGCGGCGCGCCTCGCTCGCCGAGCAGTGTCCTCAGCAAGCAGCCAGACCTCATATATTATAAAATATGTTAGATGATTTACCTAGGCTTGTCAGGAGAGAAAAATTTCAGGCAAATGCACAGTAATAAATTGTAATACACGCTGCATATGTTTGACTCATAACCCTTGGCATTTGGAAGCCTGGTTCTGTTCGGGAATGTTTCAGAGAGAGAACAGCAGTACGAGAAGTGTAGACTGCAGGAACACTATATTTCTGAGATTTTTCTTGCAAGATTTGTCCATCACTTTGAGAAACAGGAGCGTTATAGAGCGCTCGATAGTCACCCGTTCCTCTACGCGGTACTGCGCGATGTGGCATCTACATACAGACAGGACCGGCGCAGCCATCTCTCTATGTGCTTATCAGGCAATTTGACAAAATACTGCACAATATAAATATTGGTGCTCATGCTTACGATCAAAATCATCAAGATTTATGGAAGCCTCGTACAGGTTTGTGATTTTTAGGACTTACTTTCACCAAATGTATTAATAGCAAATGATTACATCCTTCAAGTCAAAGCCGTCTTTAACCCATTAAGGTGTAAGATCATAAATGCATGATTAGAATGTTCTTAACTGAATCACTACACTGTTAATTTAAAGCGATGGAGTTCTAGGACACTGACATTCCAAACCTACTCTTCAAAGATATTAAAGTATTAAAGTAAATGTGGGACCTGAGAGGAAAACAATCTGTACAAATATTGTTTGGCATCTTTCCATAA